>BQNB010033568.1:10595-35595 GCA_026074375.1 Tanacetum coccineum
CAAAGATATTCAATTCCCGGTGGAATTGAATTGGTATTTTCTAACACCTCATCATCAATTTGATCAACCTTAGTGGAAGTGATTTCTTCATCAAGATCAAAGAGGGGATTAGAGAAAATTTTAAAATTCTCATTTGGAATGTCCTCTTTGGAAAATGACTCATCACTCGAGGTAAAATCTTTATCGATATCAAAGAGAGGGTTAGAGAAAGTAAGATCATGATTCTTTAAAGAATCATCATATGGAGGCAAATCACACTCACCTTCGGAAGAATCTTCGGACTCACTTGGGATTTGGACAAGGTCCTCGACACTAGACTTTATTAATTCGTCCGATTCCGTTTCCGGAATAGTGTCAAGATGCTCATCCTCCATTATGAGAGAGTTCGTTTTTGGTGAATCGGGTGTGATTGCAACACACGGAGGAAGTTCAGAAATAATATCTTTCAAAGGGATAGAACTTTCTTCGTCATCGTCATCATCGTAGCAAACGGGAATCTTCCAATATCGATCTTTAGCCGCTTGCTCTTCTTCAATTCGCTTTTCTTCTTCCTTCTTTTGTATCAATTGACCAACCATATCACACATGGATGTCATTTGCTCCATAAGCTTATTTTGAGAATTGAGAAACTCATTTTGAGCATTGAAGATTGGATGATTGACGGTATATTGCGGGGGTTGAAATTGGTCAAAACCGAAAGAATTAGAATCATAGCACGGATTTTGCTCATGATAATAGTCTTCATTCATCGGTTGACATTGAAAAGTCTCATGAGGACCCCCGCAATTTTCACAACAAAGATATTGTTGTTGAAAATCATGAAAATCTTGCGGGAAATTAAAGTCTTGATTGTAACACGGTTCTGGATAGATAAACGGAACTTGAGGTGTACAATAGTGACCATAACGAGCATCGTTCCCGCAAAATTCACAAGAATAGATAGGAGGTTGTGGAGGTGGGTTGAAAACGTTAGGAGAATCATCAACAAAGTTAGGTTTTGAAACGTAAGGTAATGAATTTTCTTTTTCGGAGTAGCACGTCGGATCAAAACTTGGCAAAGTCTGTGGGAGCTCATCAATGGTTTGATTGCATGATTCCGGATTAGAGATAATCGGAGCTTTCGGTGGACAATTATAACCAATATGAGCACCTTTCCCACAAGACTTACAAGTGCATCGTTGACAAAAGATTCCATCTAACGAATCACCACACTCATAACAACAATTGTGGTTAATTTGTGGAGGACTTTGCGAGGGATTTTCACAGGGGTCCTGTTTGACAACGAATGGCTCTCGAGGAGCATTAACAACGTTGGTATCGTCATCGGGTGACTCAGAAGTGTTTAGAAGGTCTTGGTTAATTCCATTTTCATGACAAGTTGTAAACCAAACTTCCTTTAATTTCTTCCGCCATATAGCACATCCTTGACAAGATGGTCCTTCAACTAGGTTTCCACACTTTGCACAAAGTATAGGAGGTCGTTGAGACGAGTCGGACGTTTTATTAGGATCATGAATGAACTTGTCTACGAGACCCCCTTTAGAACAACCACATGATTTATTGTACAAAGCTCCACAAGACGAACACCCCATAATTGTGTAAAGAGGATTTAAACGATAATCGAGGGATGCCATAAGAACTAAAAATAGAGGGATAAGAAGAAGAATTAAATGGCAAAGAGGATAAAGGAGAATATTTCTGAAATTTTTTTATTTTTTTAAAGATAATAAAAATAAAAATAATTTTTGGTATTTTTGATATTTATGAAAGAAAAGGAAAAATATAAATAAAATAATAAGAAAAATATTTTTGAATTTTTATATTTTTAATAAGTACGAAAATAAACTTTCCGAATAAACGATCTTCAAGGCACTAACTTCAAACACCACATGAAAATAGTACACCTCTCTCCGGCAATGGCGCCAAAAACTGATTCGTCGCGAACGACTAGTCGAGTAATATAATATAAGTAATCACGTCGGATGAAAATTACTTTAGGAAAAGAAATAATCGATCCTCTGGATGTCGTATCCCAACGAGAGATGAATTTTAAATCTACATTAATGTTCTTAATTTAATGCTTGAATATCTTTTAATTTTTGGTTTTTAATTAAAACTAAAGATAGCGATAAACTAGATTATATTAAATATTAAGCAAGCTATAAAGATGAAGAATATATAAAGAAAAATATGCTTGTCAAGTAAAAGTGATTAGATTCTTAAATGTGAAATTTTAGATCTTAATGATGAACTAATTTCCGACTAATAAATCGATTCCTTAAAACGTTAACTTAATATTGAAAACGACTTTTTATCAAGAAATTAATTACTAATTTAATACCTACTAAATCTTACGGCTTTTGCCCGTTCGACTCAATAAAACACTAAACTAAATAATTTTTGCAAATTATTAATCACTAATCACTTATTAAATTCCACACTTAATTCACTAAACACAAATTTACTCAACAAGCATAAAAGTAAACTACTCACTACTCATAGCTAACAATAATAAACGGATAAGCAATAAAAGACATATTAAGTTAAATAAAAACTACACTACTAAAATGAAAAAGGGAAAAGAAAGTAAAACCCGAATGACGAAACCGATACGAGTTAGACCACCCGATTACATAAACTAAGTTAAATTCCAAGTTTATTTCTTATTTAGACTTTATTCACTTAATTAGATGATAAAGTGTTTAAACTTTATTTTCTAATAAGCTAGTAAAATATAACTAAGCTCTAAATTCGGAAATAAAACTAGTTTAGGAATCCTTAAGCTGCACGCCATATGAGTTGACCCGGTTTCATCAACATTAAAACAAGCAAAGTTATAATAAACAAGATTAACAATATAATAAGCTAGAGTTTCAAGCCAATAAACCCATATCCAAAGCTTTCTTCGTGACAACCTTAATCACTTGCGAACAACTACTAAATTTCTAGTATAAATAATAAAAAGTGATTTAAAGCTAGTTTATAAAAGTTGATTAACAAACAGTAAAGCTCAAAACGGATGAAAGGCTTAATTTATTTGATAAAGTTGAAAATTTGAAATCAAGTAGAACCATGACATAACTGTTTGAAATTTCCACGATGAAACACATACAAAATTTGATTACTAAAGACTACTAGTTAATTAATTGGCATGAAACAATAATAAAATGACTAAAAGATGACAATTTTGTAAAAAGATTGAAACTTTATAACTTAAAACATTAAACTAACAAGTTTATAAAAGAAAGTTTATAAAAAGAGTAATTAAAGAGGGTAAAAATAAAAATTAAACGGGTAAAAAGTGATTAACTAAAACATTAATAAAGATGCATGAAATTGATAAAGCATAACCATAAACTAGTAATAATTAAAACATTACTTGAACAAGAATTTAATACAAAACTTAAAGATTAGACTAGATAAATCGAAATCTATTACCTAAAACTAAAAAAAAGAGAAAAGGAAGATATATCTCTCGTTGTTGTCGTTCGTATCTTTAAATATATTCACAGATCCAATTTTTGCTCAAGAAATATGTAATGATTCACATGTAGCCACGTAGTCTTTCTTTTTACCACAAAACTGAAGTGCAAACTTTCTTTGTCGAGCTCCATATGGCTGGA
This sequence comes from Tanacetum coccineum, assembly GCA_026074375.1. Taxonomy (NCBI): domain Eukaryota; kingdom Viridiplantae; phylum Streptophyta; class Magnoliopsida; order Asterales; family Asteraceae; genus Tanacetum; species Tanacetum coccineum. Next base: position 14,219 of record BQNB010033568.1, read on the forward strand.
CTTGGGCTGACATTGGACATTTGGGCTAGTTAACAATTATGGACTAATTAAGGCATAATAGTTTGACTGATGGGCTAGCATTTATAAAGGATAGTCTCCTTTGGGCTCTAATAAGTATGGGTTGGTCCGACCCATATAAATGGTGTCGGGCCGGCCCAATAAAAGATGAAGGCACCGTCGGACTTATATTCCTGTGCTCTTTCCAGTGACATGCTCGGGGAATTTTTCCAACTTCGTCTTGATCTCGGAAAAAGCGTAAACATCTTCAAATCTTAAGCGAAAGTCACCGTTTTTTGCTTTATTTTCAATCCCTTGTACCTGCAAGACATAAAAATACCAAACAAACATATTTGCAATAATATTTATCATATTTTAGCATTTTTAGTCCAATTAATAGTGTTTTTCGGGTTATAAATGATGTGCGTTTTAGCGCACATCAATTACCTCCATAGCTTTTAATTGCCGATGGACCAAATAAGTCCATATGTAATAATTCTAAACATCTTTTAGTGGAAACCATATTTTTAGCTTTATGACTTGCATGAGCTTGCTTCCCAATTTTACAAGCATCACAAAAATGTTTATTATATTTTAGCTTAGGCAAGTTTCTAACTAATTCTTTAGATGACCACAATTGAATTAAACGCATATTTGCATGACCAAGTCTTCAATGCCATAAGGTAGAATTATCTACTACCGTGGTAAGACATAATTTGTCTTGAGACTTATTTCCTAATTTCATTACGTATAAACCATTTTTCCTAATCCCGTTTCCTATGGTTTTACCATCTTTAATTTTTTCACTACCTTCTTTCGTGAATAAGACTTGACACTTATTGTCACAAAATTTGAACCGATTACTAAGTAATGTAAAATAAGTTATCTACGTGTTCTACATTAGATATAGTAAGAGAGTCATTAGAGATTGTACCTTTGCCTATGATCTTTCCTTTTAAGCTACTTCCAAAAACAACATTACCTCCGTCGTATGCTATGTAGGTAGAGAATAAACTCTTGTTACCAGTCATATGTTTGGAGCAACCACTATCTTTGATCCACTCATCCGGTTCCAAGCATGTTCTCAAGCATACCTATTTTAACAAAAACAAATTCAAGCGTTTGGTCCCAAACATCTCATAGGTCTGAAAATGTTAGTGTTATACATCCCTTGCATTTGTTATAATTGATTGGGATATTAAAATGGGATACAATTTCCCATATGTATGAAGCCTTGATTTTATTGGTTGTTCCAATTCATTAGTTAGAAGTTTTGATGAATTGGTTGTCTAGAGTTTCTCCTAGATTGAGGTGTGTTGTATCTTGGTTGAGAAGAGATGTTTCTTCTAGGTGGAGGTGTTTTCGATCTAGACTCGGTTTTGACATAACCTATACCGCTTTTGGGTGATAGTTTTAATGATGGTTTCTTTGACTCATCAATGCTATTATCTATTAGTTTCTTCATAGTAATAACAAAATCCGATCAAGAAGACATAGGTGGACTAAAAACATGTTTTGTCCCTTTTTCGCCATAGGTGCGACTCATAGATCCAGGTAAGGTGGATCTGTGCACCTTTATGGTGGATCCGTCTGTAGCCTTTTCAGCGGACGATCCAACGAAACTCATGTTTTTAGTTTCTCTTGTTGACGCTTTACTATCATCAAATCCTAGACCTATTTTACAACTAGATGACTTTTGATTATTTAACATTTCTCTAAGTGAATTAGCGCTTTAATCAAATTTAACAAATTTAACTTGAGTTTCTTTAAGTTTGGCGTTTTCCGATTTAAGCTCCTCACATGACTTACACACAATCTTAATTTCTTTACTTCTCTCAAGTTTCTTAATTTTCTCGTTCAATTCTAAAATTTCTTTTTCTTAAAGATCTCTTTTAGTTTTCAAAATTTTATTCTTGTTAATGATTTTTAAGATAATTTCACATAAGCTATCGTATTCTATTTGCATACTATCATTATCAAGAGAAGATATATTGTCATTATAATAGGAAGAGTTAAGAGTTACCTCATTTGAAGATTGAGCCATGAGACAAGTTTCATCATTGGTTTTGTCTTTGGCGTCATTTTCGCTATCGCTCCAAGAACCTCCAATGAAGGCCTTTTGATCTTGGTTGCGAGATGGTTTTGGACAATCGCCAATGAGATGATTTGGATCGCCGCATCTAAAACATTTCCCGTTAATCTTTCCTTTCTTCTCATCTCTTTGTCAGAATGACTTCTTTTCTTCTCTTGGTTGCCTAACAAACTTACCCTTTCTTCTAAAGAACTTTTTAAAGTTCCTTACGGCCATATCATATTCTTCGTCATCGCTTCCGGATGTCGAAGTTTCATCATCACTAGACTCTTTCTTAGCTTTCAAGGAAATGGACTTAACTCTTTCCTTTTTACCTCTATAAATTTGGAATCCTTTTCCATGACTACTTCATGTACTTTTAGATTACTGATAAGCTCGTCTAGAGCTAGTGATGACAAATCTTTTGATTCTTCAATCGTTGTGACCTTTGCTCTCCATTTAGGATGTAGAGCCCTAAGAAACTTCCTAACATAGTTCTTGCTAGAGAAACTAATGTGCCATCGTTGTATGGTATATTTAAGATGATTCAATTTTTAAATTTATATTTTGCCGACTAAACCAAAAACAACACTTTAACGGCAGTGTATCTGATCGGTAGTAGTTTCGTGGTAAGTAGGGTGTCGAACACTTAAAGAGAGGTTAAATCTATCAATTTAATTAATATCTTGGTTATCTAATCTATGTTAGTTCTATTTTATTCTAAACCTATGTCAGTCTAAATCTTAATTCTAACGGGAAAAAGGGGGTTTTCAGCCTGAGAGACTGGCACAGTTTGGTTGGTGTCTATAATCAATTCAAGGCACTTTAACCTTTGCAAGCTAATTAACAAAGCATAAAAGAGCAGTCGAACCTTATATAAGAAAACTGTATTAACCATTATTAATCCGATTAGAAAGTTGGTTTGTTTATTAAGTGCAATGATTTCTTCTCTCGAGGTTTATCTGAATCCATAGATCGATTCAAGCTTTAATGTACAATATACGTTAAGATTCTTGGGTGACCTGGCTTTCTGATACAAATTGTGCGGGGGGGGGGAATAAAACTAGAAGGGGGTTGAATAGTTTTTACCGTTTTAAATTAAAACTTAGATTATCGACTTATGTGAACTCAAGAGATATACACAAGTGTATATGATAGCAATGCAATAAGTAAATAAGTAATCTACGAAATATGAACAAGTAAAGATAAGAAAGATCAAACCGATAACACAATGATTTATAGTGGTTCGGCTACGTAGTCATCTTCGCTTACTCACTCCCAAGTACCAACTTGAGAGTTAATCCTTTCTTTTCTTTTTATTTATTCTTTTTTTTTTTTTTTTTTTCCTTTTTTCTTTTTTTTTCTTTTTTTTTTTCCTTTTTTTTTTTTCATTTTTTTTTTTTATTTTTTTTTGTTATTTTTTTTTCCTTTTTTTTTTTTTATCTTTTTTTTTTTTTTCCTATTTCTTTTTTCTTTATTTTTTTTTCTGCCTTTTATTTCTTTTTTTTTTTTATTTTTTTTTTTTTTTATTTTTTTTTTTTTTTTTTTTTTTTTTTTTTTCACATGTCAAAAAAAGTCCTTTTAGGCGGAGGAAATCCAGTACACGTCGTTACACTTTTTTCGGTACTAAGCTAAATACCGGTTCTACTTCGGAGATAGACACCAATCTAACACATCTTATGTATTTTGTGTCTAAATACTAACATATCATACACATATGATACACACAACACCGGTAAACAAGATATACAGTTGAATAATTATCAAAGCGTGATGACACAACTAAACTCATTAAACACTGAAGCTGAGCCACAACCTACGTCTTCAGATGGTTTGATTTATCACTCCTATCTCGGTATGTTTCAGATCTAGTTTTAATATTCACTTGATATTTGTGCTCATTTAGCTCACCTCAATGTTTGAGGGGGAGCTCAATACATTTTAAGTCCATTATAGATCAAAACCATACAAAAGTTGCATACTTTTGATCGGGGGAGAAAATGTGACTTAAATGTAAACCGGATAACTAATGATTCGATTGATTCAAAATGCTAAGTCCTATCCTTGCATGTGCAAAACATCTTTCGAATATCGATGCACATGTATAGGGGGAGTAAAAGTGTCAATATACTCAACAATGTCAAGATACCAAAGCTTTTGTGTTATACACAAGTATCTTGATAATTCATAAAGAATCTTTTGTTTCATGATTGGGAAAGTGATCTTAAGGAATGCGAAGGAATGATATGTTGTACCACCAGGGTATTCGTAGAATACTCATATACTTGTCTTCGGACAGTATCCACTAGTGAGAATGACTCGTCTTACAAATACTTGTATGAGTTTGATGAGAGCCATGAGGCACTTCATATCTTTCGAGATATCTTTCAAAAATCATCAGAGCATTCTGATTTAAACTTTCGTTGTGTCCTAAATAAATTTCACAAGCACATCGAATGTTTTTCAAATCATGTTTTTGCCAACAGGTCTTCTACGGTACTTAATTGTATTAAGAAGTAAAACGCTGAACAAGGAATTATACGGTATAGTCAGCAGATAGTAACTGTACTGACTCACTCTTTACCATTCCATTACGGACATCTGGTTTAGAGAACAGCAAGCATACGGAAATCTGATACTTCGGTATTGGAGGACTTAAAGGCTTTGAGCTGGAAAACCTGTCAAGAAGGTTCTTTATTGAATCTATCTGATCACAGGTGCAGTATTCGTACTGTATGGTAATCGACTCACCATGTTTCTAAAACAAAGAGTTGACTACTCCAGAGCAAACGGCTACTGGTAAAGAGATATCAAATCCGTTCATAGTTGATAGTTTACTAAAAACTATAAGGTTATCATTGCACCTTGTTATTGCAACAAAGCATTGACTAGTCCATAGCAAACGGCTCATGGTAAAGACATATCAAATCCGTTGATAGCTGATAGTTTGCTAAAAACTATATTGTTCATACTCAAAGATTTGAAGACATCAAGAAAGCTAAGTACATGAAGCTTCCGCACCTCTGAAATCAAAGTTTTCTTCAAATGCTAAAGTCAAAATAATTAGAAGAAGAAAGAGTACTAAAGCTTTCATGATTACTGCAAGTATGAGCATGTCGGACCAAAGTTCAGCGAATGGCGAATTGAAGAAAAGATCACAAGTAATTCAAGAAAATCTGAGATCAAGATGAAGTTATCAAATCTAGTAATTCAAGTTTCAAAGATTGAATTTCTACAGAAGCACAAATGTAAGACAAGTGATGAACCGCAACGTCAACGAGCTAATATGCTATGAATTCTAATATGTACGCTAAGAAGACCTCAAAAGAAGACCTCACTTAGGGGGAGATTGTTAGAAACATAATTTCACAGTCTAACAAGAGAAGCTCGGTCTTGAAGAAACAAGCATTTTATAGCTCGATAGTTAATTAATTAATTAATGTTTAATGATGTAAATGGGTTGTTATGCAAAAAGCCTGCAAAAGCCCAAAAGAAAGGCCCATAGGCCAAACCCCATTAGTGTATAAATACACTTTGTTCTTATCATTATTAGGTTAGCTAGTCAATATTATTGTTAGGGTTTCTAGCCACCAAAAAGTTTCTTTCAATCATCAATAAAGTCTTTATTTTCCTGCATCTTGATTCTACACATCATTGTTAAGGTTTGTATGAATGATCATGGAGCCTACACGGATCCTTAAGGCCAAAACCCTAGCCCATTTCCCTTTTCATAAACCACAAGGGCCAGTTTTGCAATTTCCAAAACTAGTTTATAACTAGAAAAGGAGGAATCAAAAGAGAGGGACTAGAATTGCAATTTTCCTAAAGTTTAAAATGATTTTACCCCTCTTTCAGTTATAAAAAGGAAAAAAAGGCGCGAAGGGCATTTTACTGTTCATTCATCTCTCCCATTTCACCAAGCAGTTAAAACAAAGGGCAAATCAAAATCAATGGGCAAATGAGACAATTTAATAGCTCCTTAACACAAATGAAGGGTCAAATCAGTCTTTATCTAGGGGTTACTTAACATCTCTCAAGCTCAAAGCCACGTAGCAATAGTGAAAGCACAAATATATGTGGGTTTTGTATTAGACTCTCTCTCAAAAGAAGCATAAGCTATCACATCAAGGAATGACAGCTTGGCAATCCTTGAGTGCACAAAATTTGATAAAACGGCTATTAATCATTTGGAAATGATTAGAAGATTCAAGGGATGAGATTGAAAGATTGGAGAGCAAGGCAAGAGGGTCTAGAAGCTTCACCAAACGGCTATAAATAGAGCCTCACTCTTCACACACATGGACGTAGCCTTAATTTAGTTTTAGCTTAAATTTAAAATTCCTAGCTTAATGTTGTTTTTAATCTTGTAATTTTCCTTTTAAAGTATTGTAAGCAAGTTTTTTTATTAATGAAATTCAGTTGTTCTTAATCTCTCCAAGTCTCTTTTTCATAAGCTCTCTAAATTAGCCAAATTTTCTCAATAAGCTCTTAATAAGCTCTTTCAGTCTATAAGCTGAAATAGAGTTTAATCAATTCAGAAATAAACCTTTCTAAACCTTAAAATAGTTTAACTTACATTTACCATGGAATTTATTGGATTTGAGCTTATTTGGAAGAGAGATCAATCCTGGAAGGATCTCTATGGACTTAACTCCTAGCTTATTAATAAGCTAGGAGAGCTTGTAGCTGCCAAATTTGGTTCCTCTTGTTTAGCTAGAGGTTAAAGTAAGTTTCCTTTATTATTTTGATAATTTGCATTTAATAGTTCATTAGTAAAGATCTTTGCTTATATGCCTCATTGCTTATTAATTTGTTAGCTTATTGTCTTATTTGTGCTTATTTATCTCTTCTAGTGCTTAGTAGTTATAAATCTTCATCTGTTTTTAGCTTTATAGATATTAATCTTAGATTTTCAGTTTTTGTCTAAAAAAACCTAAAAACCAAAAATATTAGATAGCACAGTATAGATCTTTGATTTTTAGTTAAATTCAGCAGTTAATTCATGTTTATTAAGTTTGTTTTAAGCTCATAATCATCTGGTATTAGGCTTTTGATAAGTGGATTTCATTTTATGATATTTTTTTTTTATCTGTCAAAATGATAAAGGGGTGTTTGGCATAAGCAAGTTTGACCTCATTAAGTCAAAGGCTTTAGTGCAAAACACTTGAGTCAGTTTTAATATCACTTAAGATCAATAGGAAAACAGATTTCAAAAGTTAGATTTTAATTTTCAAAAGGTTGTGGCTTAAATTGTGTGTCTCAGCACCAGGGCACTTTTTAGTTCAAATTAGAATTGCTTATAGTTGAATTAGGATCTCTAGGCTTTGTTTGTGCTTGTTTTATGTTCATACACACTTGATAGAGTGTGTTTAGTGCAATAGAATCCCTTAGGTAACCTGCACTTTTGGTATGCACTTGTGCAAAGTGCATCAGTACTAACAAAAAGTTAGTACTGCTGTCACTTTTAGCTTAGTTTTTAGTTAAGTAAAAGTAGGTCTTAGGTTCTTAAATTCAAGTAGGATAAAGTCTAGGTATAGCTTATAATAGATTAAGTCTTAATTTGCAATTTGTAGCTTATTTTCCTAGTTTAATTTGCTGTTAAAAGTCATTAAAAAGAAAACATGAAAAGCCAAAAACAGTTAGCAATAGAAATTAGCTTTTAAATTTTAGATTCTAGCTTGAAGTAGTAGGTTTTATTGCTTAATTTAGTGGCTTATAAGTTGTTTGTCAAGTTTGCAAAAGCTCATTTGCTGTCTTTGCTTTTTGAGCATTTGAGCTTATTTTGGTTTTGAGCTTATTGATTAGTTTCCTGAGTATGTCACTTTCATCATCACTTTCAGTGGTCTTCTAGTATTTTAAGCTCAAATTTCTTTTCATAAATAGATTAAGCACATCACTAGCTTTCCAAAACTCTTTTCCTTTTTAGAATTGAGCTTAATTTGAGCTGTTTATAGCTGTTTAAGTGAAAATAAGCCCAAACCCCTACTCACTGATGCAGCAGCTTTGATAAGCTGTTTTAGAGCTTATTAGTTAGTTTTAGCTTAAGTCACTTTTATTAAAATAGCTTATTTTTGTGTCCTCTATAAATCCTAGTATTTAGTTTTTCATAAAAGTCAAAAATAAAAAAAAGTGCAAAAAGGGGTTGCCCACACTCGAACCCACGACCTCCCACACACAACACACACGCCTTAACCAGTTTGCTACATTAGCTCATCCATCCATATCATACACAATTTAATACTTATACACATTTTCATTTCCCTTTTCTATAAAAAGCCGTAGCTAAATAAGCTCATTTGAGGGCTTATTCGTTTAGCAAATTGGATTTTCTTATTTTTCTTGTGTTCCTGCTAGTGTTTAAGATTTACCCTGAATTTTTTAGATTTTTCCAGCTTAAATTTTATTTTTAATCAATTTTCGAAAGTAAAAATCTTAAAAAATCAATAAAAAATAGAAAAAAGTTTTATAAAAATACAAAAAAATAGTTTTTAGTTTTATAAAAAATAGCTTAAGGTTTACATTCAGTAAAATCATTTTCACCACTTTTAGAATTTAATTTTCATTTTTAAGCCTTAATTTTTAATTTTAAAAATAGGAATTTAATTTTAAAAATAGTTAAAAATAGTTTTCTTTGCTTTTATAATATTTTAGACTTTTCTAAGCTTAAAAATCATTTTTCCAAATTTTTAGTACTTAATTTGCTATTTTTTAAGATTTAATTAGATTAAAGTAGTTTTTAATTCATATTAAATTCAAAAATAATCAAAAAAATGTTTTTCTTTTTCCTAAAATTTTCTTTTGTCCTATCTTAGGTTTAGAAATTTAGTTTACATTTTTAGGGGTAAAATTTAGTTTACTTGCTTAATTGTCGCATTTTATTTGTTTCACGTTATTTGTTAAGTGCTTTAAGTGTTTTTAATTGCTTGTTTTTAATTAAATAGTTATAGAAAACCCAATCAATCTTCGAACCCATTCAAATCAGTATCCAATATCAAGCGAGGTTTCAATTTCTCAAATCATTGGGAAAACGACCCGGGAAATCATACTTTCCGGTAAAGATACGTATATTATATATTATATATATATTTTAAAGAGTGAATTTTCCTTAGGGAATTTTCTTAATTGCTCTTGTTGAGATATTATATATTATATAGTGTATATTATAGCCGTATCAGTTGCTCAAGGGTACACATAAGAAGAAGGGATTAACTATGATGAAGTCTTTGCCCCTATTGCCAGAATTGAAGCAATTAGGCTATTATTAGCCTATGCCTCATTTAAAGACTTTGTGGTGTACTAGATGGATGTCAAGAGTGCTTTTCTTTATGGAAAGATTGAAGAGGAAGTCTATGTTTGTCAACCACCAGGATTTGAAGATCTAGACTTCCCTGACAGAGTATACAAAGTAGAAAAGGCACTTTATAGATTGCATCAAGCTCCCAGAGCTTGGTATGAAACCTTGTCAACTTATTTGTTGGACAATAGGTTTCAAAGAGGAAAGATAGACAAGACTTTGTTTATCAGAAGGGTCAAAAGTGATATTCTATTAGTTCAAGTGTATGTGGATGATATCATTTTTGGTTCTACAAAGAAGTCATTATGCATTGAGGTTGAGAAGATGATGCATAAGAAGTTTCAAATGAGCTCTATGGGTGAACTCACATTCTTCATAGGACTGCAAGTGAAGCAGAAGGAAGATGGGATTTTTATCAGTTAAGACAAGTATGTGACTGAGATTTTGAAGAAATTTGGTTTTATTGATGTCAAGACAGCAAACACACCTATGGAAACACAAAAGCCTTTGCTCAAAGATGCAGATGGTGAAGATGTAGATGAACACTTGTATAGATCCATGATTGGATCATTGATGTATCTGACTTCTTCAAGGCCTGATATTATGTTTGCAGTATGTGCTTGTGCAAGATTCCAAGTCAATCCTAAAAGTTCACATCTTCATGCTGTAAAAAGGATCTTTAGATACTTAAAAGGTCAACCTAAATTGGGCCTTTGGTATCTAAAAGATTCTCCTTTTGATTTGGTAGCATACACTGATAGTGATTATGCTGGAGAAAGTTTAGATAGGAAATCCACAACAGGAGGTTGTCAATTCCTAAGGTGCAGATTGATCTCATGGCAATGCAAGAAGCAGACTGTGGTTGCTAATTCCACAACTGAAGCTGAGTATATAGCTTCTAATTATTGTGGATAGGTGATTTAGATCCAAAATCAATTGCTAGATTATAGATATAATTTTATGCAGACTAAGATTCATATTGATAATGAGAGTATTATCTGCATATTGAGATTAGGCATCACTTTATCAGAGATTCTTATGAAAAGAAGCTTATTCAGATGATCAAGATTCACACAGACCAGAATGTTGCATATTTGCTCACAAAAGCATTTGATGTTAGCAGATTTCAATATCTGATTGAAAGTATTAGAATGCTTAATCTCTGAAGTCTTGATTAATGGAAGGATGTTTGGAATGGAATTAAAAAGCTGCTAAGGATGAAATTGGAGTAAGTACTTGTAACTTAAAAGTTTCTACTGTTAAGTATAATTAGTGCTGCTAGTTATACTTAATACTGCTGAGTTAATACTATTAGTTATACTTACTACTGCTGGTATAATTAATATTGTGATAATTGAGAGAAATAGTTAACTGAAAAATAGAAAGAGAGATGTGTGAAAATAAAAACAGATAGAGTGAATTGGTGAGAAAAAGAATTGAGAGAAATAGTGAGCTAAAAAATAGAAAGAGAGGTGTGTGAAATCAAAAACAGACTGAGAGAATTGTGAGCTAAAAGAATTGAGAGAAATCAAAAACAGACAGAGAGAATTGTGAGCTAAAAGAAGTAAGAGAAATAAAAAACAGACAGCGAGAATTGTGAGTAAAAAGAATTGTAAGAAATCAAAAACAGACAGAGATATTTTGTAAGCTAAAATGTTAATTTGATGATGGAAAAGTTGATTAGAATGGAATTGGAGTTAATGTTGGTGATTCAAAGTTAATGCTGTTAGGCATAAACTTACTACTGGTGGTATAAGTTAATGCTGTTAGGCATAAACTTACAACTGTTGTTGAAAGTTAATGCTGTTAGGCATAAACTTACAACTGATGGTGAACGTTAATGCTGTTGAGGGTACTTTCATAAATACTTTGATTAAAGGTTTCAATCACTCATCCAATCGATTTTAATCTTTCATATACTCTCTAATTATAAACCCTAACTCAATTTCGTCATTCTTCATCAAAACCCAACACAATGTCGGATCTAAAGTTTGCTGATACTCATAATTTCGTTGCGTTTTTGGAGAAACCCACTGAAAGTGAAGGGTTTGAGAAGATAGTTGATTTTCTGAATGTAAACCCTATTAAATATGCTTTAATCGTCAATCCTACAATCTATTGTTCATGTTGAAAAGAAACAAGATGGAAACAAGAAGGACCATAGTCGGCATTAGTAGAATCTTCAAACGATAATAATTGGGCAGATTCTCTCAGAATTTGATCAAAATAAAGATAATATTTAATTGATTTCTTATTAATTACATTATTTAGTTTCCTATGGTAGGTTTATGCATCCAAAATAGAATAGAATAACAGACTTCCTAATGAGAAGTTTAGCCAAAAGCGTGTAATGGTAACATGTTTATAGTAGTAGTAGTTAGTCTATTAGATAGTTGGAGCAGCCTCATTTTATTTGATCAATATAATGAAGGCTCATGTCGATTAAAGAACCTTGTTTGATAATATTAGCTTTCTTATATTACCGATGCGTGTTCAATAATATCTGTAAAAACAATCGCAAGATTAGTTCAAAATTACTCAACATGTGGTATCAGAGCAGGTTTTCTCTTAATATCTAGGATCATCAAGGTTTATAGTGGTGTATATTTTCTGTTTTTAGTAAAGAGGAAGCGAAGTTTGGTGAGATTAGGGTTTTTCATCAAACCCTAATAAAGTAAAATCAGACTTGTGGAAGTAGGATGAAGTATTCTGAATCAACAATAGTAGCAGCATGAGTTCGGCATCAAGTTTTGCTCAATACAGGTTTGTAACGAAAATTTTTCTTGATGTTTCATTATTCAAAGTTGGTACAGCAGGTTGCGTAGCTTATTTGATATATAAGATAATCACAAACGATTTGGGTTTTTATATCTATTGCTACACGTATTTAGATCTGTTGAGTTTTATCTTTAGTGCTGCTCGTTTCCTAAATATTTATACTGCCAACAGTACTAAATTCCAAGTTAATACTGCTATAAATGAGTTAGTACTGCTACTTTTGTTTTTGTACTGCCACCCTTAGCAACAACGTAGTAACAGATCAACAACAGATAATGTGTCACAAAAACATATGGGAGGAAGGAGTGAACATATTAGCGACAGCGTACTAACAGCATAGCAACAGAAAAATGTGTCGCTAACAGTCTTGGGAGGAAGGAGATCACTGATTAGTGACGAATTAGCAACAATTTTGTGACGGATAATCTGCTGCTAAGCAATGAAAGAAGGAATTAATATTACATTAAGTAAAGAATAATACAACTTACTATCTAGCACAATTGGTGAAGCCGGTGTTGTTAAATATTTCTTCCTCAAGGTCTGGGTCGAACCCCACTTATGGTATTTTCTTTTTGTAACAGGCCAAACGAATGGGTTGTCTGTTAACTGGTTATGATGGACCCAGTGTGATCGGATTCTATAAATAAACATGGGCCTCAGTTCTGTTTGGCTTCAGTTGTATGGACCGATGAATACTTATCCTAACTTCATTAAAAAACAGATTTGTAGGTCACGTGTATATATGTAGTGGGTTCAAAGATAAAATATTATTTTTGACAATGGGCCAGTTGAATGGGATGTCATCACTTGCATCGAAAATATTAACATGATGTCAATCTGTTGTGACTTTGGCTTGGATCGAGATTCAAATGGAATTGAATGATATGGGCTTTACTCTTTCAAAACAAAATAGGTTGCGTATGATATTTGTGGTGTGCAAGAACTGGACCAGCCAAATATTTCATATCCTTTTAAAAAATTTATGGGCTGGTAACAATGTACTGCTAGCATTGTTAAAAGAGTTTAATACTACTGCTTCTTCTTTGTACCAAGACAAGAGTTTATACATCTAAGCTCTTGTACGATAATGGATAGTATAATGTTTTTTTTGACTGCGTATGCTCCTCGATAGAAATGAATGATATTATGGCTCGTTTTTGAAGATTTATTTGAAGATGTGATTACGGAAGACAATTGAATATTGCTTATTTGATTGTTGTAGTTGAGTTTCATAGGGTTGTGTTTTTATTATATCCTGTAAACGGCCTTTACAACATTGAAGATAACGTTATTCGTGTTAAAAGGTGTTTGACGAAGACTTGACAAATCTAGCAAAGATGTGTGATTTTTTTTCTCGTGGTGCTCAATGCTCACATTTGCTATCACTTTAAGGAGTTACATTGTAGTGCCATGACTCATAGAGACTTTACCCACTTACTGCTTAATGACAATTTATACTCTAGTAGTCCACTTGTCCAACTATCCAATGGAATCAGAACATTATTTGCTGAATTATCTAGATTCACCTACTAGTCAACATGTTTAATAAACCAAAGGCAGTTTTCGTTAACTAGTTAAGCCAGAAGCGTATCCTTAGCATGATTTTATAAGGACTGATATTTGCTTAATTGTATATGTAAATTACCCGGGATTTTGCCAAATAAAAGCCAATAAAATGCCAAAAGAATAGAAAAAGGTGTGCTTTTATGTCTAATTGTGCAGGAAAGGATTGATAGGACAAAAAGAAGCAAAAACAGTCAAAAAACCGACAAGAAACGAAAGAGACAAGAAAAAGAGTGAAGAATCAGCCAAAGATCAAAGCCGGATCAGCCCGACACAGCAAGAATGAAAGTCAAAAGCCAATAATGAAGCCAAGGACCAATTATGACAAGTGTTCAAAGATTCAAGGGCTTATTTGGAGTTTTAAAGTTTCAAGGACTAAATTTGCAAAAGAGGAAAGTGCTTTATAAAAGAAGAAAGAGAAATATCAACCACAAGGACTGAAGTTGCCAAATTCGAAACTCTTTTTACACTAGAAAAAGGCGGGTGCAATCGCAGGGACCAAAAGTGACAACCTCTCAAACATTCAAAACAGAAAGACGCGTTTTTGTAACAACCTAACAACCATAACAAGATTTCCCGCCAAATTCCCACAAACCCAATTCGCCAAAATCTCACCCCCCGCTCCTCTATAAACACTCGAACTAGTTCACAAGCCTTCCCCACCCCACCTAGACCACGTGGCATCATTTCATTGGCCCGAACACCTCACACTAATGATCAAACGGCTACAAATTGCTCGAGAATGATCAAGGGCTACGATGAGAAAGCTATAAAGGCTTATAAGAATAAACTTGTAGTTTTTCTTCCCCTGAGTTCTTATAATGATTAATTATTACGTGTTCCTCTTTAATTTTTTACTAACTTAGAGTTTACTTTCTTTTTTAAATAAAAAAAAAAAAAGTTCTAATAACTATTCTAGAGAAAAAGCTTTATCGATGAAGTCGAACATCCTTTTGTAAATAAGAAATTTTTAGTTCAAGTTTTTATACTTTGGTTTTCTAAAACGAATTTTTCTCTATTTGCAAAAAATAAATAAATCTAAAAAAAAAAAAAATGAAATGAATGGTGGTTAAATAAAAGGATGCTAAGTTATAAATCTTAGGTATTAATAATTATATTACAGAACTCCATCGCAATAAAGTACATGGGCATTTGTCGGGTTCGCTCCCGAATGTGCATCGAAGAAAAGGATGGAGGATGATATTAGGTTGGTATCATAATAAGTACACGGAGCTCTCTGTCGGAGCTGTGGCGCCGTGTGTCGTTCGAAGAAAAGTGATACCAATTCCTAGCCTAATAATGTAAATAGAAATAATAATGTTGCAAAGTTAGAAAATAAATTAAAAAAGTTTCATGTTTCTAAAAACCACCGGGTATTCTTTTGAACTAAGGTTTGCAAAAGTCTCAAGGCTTTTTCATCGGAAGTTCATGCGTTTCGATTAGTATTCTCCGGATGGGGTGTCAAAAGCCTTAGCACTTTACCGATGCGGTTTGGGGTGTTGGGATTGCTAGAGAGAAAGAATCATGGGATAAGTGAAACCACGATGTATTAGCTAAGGGACGGTTTTGTTTGCTTTGAGTTGATGTTCTTGCTAATGATTACATATTAGCTCAAACGGCCCATGTGTAATTGCTTGGTCGGATATCAACTATCTAAATTTGTGGATATAATCGATTAAATTAATTTGGTGCACACACACTTTAATTATATATTTTATGTCGGGAAAGAGAATGCACAAAGTTTGTAATTATAAGTAGTCTTAGCATCTTAGCTCGTACTTAACGGTGATCTTATTTTTAAGCTTAGCATGGGAAAAGTGAAAAATCGGGGATGATGAAGTTATCTTTTAGACACTTAATTGTGCTTTTTGTTCTATGATCCTAAAAGTTACCAATGAGGTAATGAAAACAATACATTATGTCAACACAAATAAGTTGTAGTTAGGTAGCTAGTTATCAAGAAAAAAAATCATAAAAAGAGAAAAATCTTTGAAAATGGGAAATCGGGTGTTTTATAACTTGTGATCTCTTATCTCTCTCAACAAAAATCTTTGCTACTTTTCAAAGGTTTAGTTTGGGGAAGTTTCGAGGTATTTGGTTATAAGGCATGTGATATTGCGTGAGGACACACAATCGTTTAGTTTGGGGAATTTTGATAAGTGTAAAATACACATATCCGTTTGTACCTAAAATAACCCAATTCATACCCTAAACAGTACCTAAATTGGCAAAAAATATGCTTGTATTTGTGTTTTGTGTGTGCAGGTACGGATATATCAAAAATCACAAGAAAACAGTCAAAAACGGGCAAGCACGGACACGAGAATCAGAAGAGTACAAAAAGAAGCCAAAGAATCAAAGCCGAAGCCAGAAAAGTCAAACCCTCAGTCAAATCCAGTCAAAATGGTCAAATCATGGTCAACAAAAGTCAACAAGACCCTAAAATTCTATACCCGGATCCAACCCTATAGTGACAAGCCAAAACTAGTTCCAAACCTCTTTCTTTTTTAAAACTCCAAGGACCAATTTTGTAATTTCAGAAAGTCCTTTTATAACTAGAAAAGGAGAAAAGAAAGATAAGGACCATTTGTGTAATTAGCCCAAACTTCCAACTGAAATTACTCTTTTCAGTTATAAAACTTGGCGCCAAACACGAATTACTGTTCATCATCACTTTCATTTCACTAGCCAGGGTAAAACAAAGGGTTTTGAAATTAAAGGGCCAAGGAAGTCTATTCAAGAGGTCACTACGAGATTTACAAGGTCAATTAGTCTAATCAAGGGAATTTACTAGCTCACTCTCAAGCTCAAGCCGCGTAGAGATGGAGAAAGCACACATATTGGTGGGTTTTTGTGCTAATCTACTCACAAAAGAAGCACAACATGTCACATCAAAGAATCCTTAGTACATCTTAGGATATGTGTATATAGAAGTGTAAGGGTTGTAGAAAATTTTGTATGGATTTATGTGGGAGGTGTTTGAATGCCGTGGCCTATATGGCATATAAGAGAGGTTTTTGTGACTTTTTCTCTAAGTGTTGGTGATGTATGTGCTTCCTTATGCAATGTATAAGTAATAAACTAGTTAAACTAGTCAAAGAGACATAAGGGGTGTCCTAGGGATGGCCAAGGTCATAGTCATGGGTCAAAGCATGGTAGGGATGGTGCCATAAAGAGGTATGGTGTATTGTTTGACTATCTTGAAAGTATAATGCCATTTTCATGTATATCTTTGTATAACATGCAAGTAATTCGGCAAAACAAAGAGGTATATGATATATTTATGAAATTTTTATGTATTGGGTACAAAAGTGGGTATTTGTTGAAGCGTAGAAAAGTTTTCGTGGTTCCGGGAGTGCCTAAACGCAATTTATCGCGAAACGTAAACACTTTACGTATCCGATAAAAATAAGATAAACAAAGTTAATAATTATTCTTAAAATAATTATATAACCCTTGAATGATGTAAACATTTAATTGTTTGATGCCCGTTTACATTGAACGCTAATTTTTGGCGTACGCGATTTAACTTAACGTTTACAATTTTAAGCAAACACGTACAATAATATAAATAAATAGCACATTTATTGACGTCGTCAAAGACTTGAAAACACAGGGTGTTATATATCAGGTGTATCGATGTCTGTGGTGTCATCAGCCGATGATAAAAATGGTGAGATAGCTGGTAATGGTGGTATATTGTAACACCCTCAAATCTGAGCACGCAGCGGAATGTTTGAATATCCAAGGGCATTACATTTATGGATCAATAGCACAATATTCTGAGAACGACTACTAAACGTGTCGTTTGAAAAATAAAGATACATTTCTACCGGTTCCTCAACAAAATGAAGTTTGTCGTCCAAATTAAGTCCATCCAACGGAACGGCTAATGGTTCGTCGGCATGACACTTTTTCAGATTAGATACATGAAATGTATTATGGACTCTGCTCAATTCTTCTGGAAGTTCAAGCTTGTAAGCAACTTCTCCAACCCTTTCTATCACCTTAAAAGGTCCAACATACCTAGGGTTTCAACTTACCCGCGTTTGCCAAAACGTACAACCATTTCCAAGGCGAGATCCTTAAGCATGACTTGTCCCGTCCCGACTTGGAATTCCATTGGTTTACGCTTCAAGTCAGCGTAACTCTTCTGTCGGTCACGAGCGGCTTGCATCCTTTGCTTGATCTGAATGATTTTCTCAGTGGTTTCTTGGATTAATTCTGGACCGAGTATCTGAGCTTCTCCAACTTCAGTCCAACAAACAGGTGAGCGACACTTCCGACCATAAAGTGCTTCAAATGGTGCGGCCTTGATGCTGGCGTGATAGCTATTGTTGTATGAAAACTCGACTAATGGCAAATGGTTAACCCAACCCTTTCCAAAGTCGATCGCACAGGCACGCAGCATATCCTCGAGAGTTTGAATTGTCCTCTCACTTTGCCCATCTGTTTGGGGATGGTACGCAGTACTCATATCCAAGTTTGTACCCAAAGCACTCTGAAGTGACCTCCAGAAATTGGATGCGAACCTCGGGTCACGATCACAAATGATTGAGACGGGTATCCCATGCCTCGTGACCACCTCCTTTAGGTACAATCTTGCAAGTTTATCCAAAGGATCGGTTTCCCTCATTGGTGTGAAGATCGCAGACTTAGTGAGTCGGTCAACGATCACCCAAATTGTATCATAGCCTTGAGATGTCTTAGGAAGCTTCGTGACAAAATCCATGGTAATGTTATCCCACTTCCATTCGGGTATCTTGGGTTGTACCAACAATCCTGATGGCCTTTGATGTTCAGCCTTGACCTTAGCACAGGTCAAGCACTTATTAACATAAGTGGCTATGTCGGCTTTCATGTTGGGCCACCAATACAACTTCTTCATGTCTTGGTACATTTTGTCGGAACCCGGATGAATAGAGTATTTTGATTTGTGGGACTCGTGCATGATTATAGTCCGCAAATTGCCATAACAAGGTAACCAACTCCTGCCATTTAGGCACAGGGTTCCATCCGCACGTGGTTCCAACTTTTGTTCTCTAATAGCTTCTGGAAATTTTGCATTTTCAACACCAACATTCCCCCAACGTCTTCATATTAATGTTCATCGGGTTTTCGAGCTTCGGTTTGAGCATTTAAGGATTGTTTGGGAAGATCTAATAAAATAATAGTCATAACCAAGGCTAAACTCTTCGCGGTGGTTCTCGTTCTTTCCTGCTTAAAGCATCAGCAACGACATTTGCTTTCCCCGGGTTTTAAACGAATATCGCAATCGTTATCAATTAGAAACTCTACACCATCCGTCGTTGCCTCATGTTTAAACTCTTTTTTGATTCGTAAAATTGTGTTGCAAACTCTTGTGGATCGGTGAACACTCGTACACTTGGTTCCGTATTTATAATTGTCTCTGATCTAAGAGCGAACACACTACCCCCCCCAACCTCACCGAGTTCTAAATCATGAGTCGTATAGTTTTTCTCATGAATCTTCAACTGGCGCGATGCATAAGAAATTCATTTTTCTCTCTGTATCCAACACAGCCCATCCCTTCTTCGAAGAGGTCGCAGTATGCGTTGAAATCTTCGCTTAACTTCAGGTAATGCAAGGATTGGTGGCACTTGCACAACTACTTTTGATTACAAACAGCTGAAAAGCTGCTTCTTGTTTATCGCCCCATTCAAACTTAATCTTCTTCTGGGTGAGCTTGGTCATCGGTTTTGCGATCTTTAAAACCCTTCAATGAATCTTCGATAGTATCCAGCAAGACCTAAAAACTGACGAATCTCCGTTGGTGACTTAGAAGATGTCCAATCCTTGATAGATTCAATCTTGGCTGGATCCACCTGAATTTCCTCACTATCGATCACATGACCTAAGAATTGTACCTTAGGAATCCAAAATTCACATTTGGAAAACTTGGCATACAACTCTTCCTTCCTAAGCAATTCCAAGATCTGCTTGAGGTGTTCCTTGTGTTCTTTCTCATTCTTCGAATATATCAGAATATCCTCAATAAAGACAATCATGAATTTGTCCAGATATGGTTTGCATACTCGGTTCATGAGGTCCATGAACACAGCAGGTGCGTTGGTTAAACCAAACGGCATAACTTGGAATTCATAATGTCCATATCGAGTTCTGAAGGCAGTCTTCGAGATGTCTGCCTCTCGAACCTTCAATTTATGATGACCTGACCTTAGGTCGATCTTCGAGTAGATATTCGACCCTTGCAGCTGATCAAGTAAATCATTCATTTTGGGTAGTGGATAACGGTTCTTCACCGTCAGTTTATTTAATTCCCGATAGTCAATGCACATCCGGAATGATCCGTCCTTCTTCTCGATAAACAAGACCGGAGCTCCCCCAAGGTCAGGTAAATGGAGTCTTATAAAGACTTTTTCGAACGCTCTTTAAGTTGCCCAAATAACACCTTTTCATCTCGAAAGGCGCCATCGATAAGGTGCCGAGCTACAGGTGCAGCACCATGTACCAATTAAAACCAATTTGAAACCCATCTTGTCGAGTCCGAGGAAGACCCGCAGTCCTCAAGAAATACTTCGGGAAAAGTCTTGAACTATTCGTACATTATTTATCAAGGCACTTGTTCTCCAGGGATGCGAACAAATCTTCTCGCCCCAATGATCGCTTGGTTATTTCGCCAACCAATCCATACCGATTATATCATCGAAAACTACCAAGTTCTACAGGCATTAAGTTGATTTCGAATGGGTGATTTAGTAAATTCTCTAATGGCGAGCAAATTTGATAGCAAAATTGTCTTAGGGCGACTAGTAATGTGTCTTGGTTTCTCGGCTTAGGATTTGGTATAAGATGATGCCAACTTTATAGTAAGATGGGGTGAAGGTCTGCTTAGTTGTATGGTTACTAATTCGATTCTAAAAGTAAGCGTTTTATGAATACGCACAAAAAACATAGTATAAGTAGACAAATTGTTTTCCTTAACAGGGTTTTTAGAGTGACTATTCAGCACGGCATGGTACCTTCTGAATCTATACATTTTTGATCAGGCCATGTTTAATGAGGATAACGATGCATTGCTATTTTAGTCAAAATAGCGTATATAATTTTCTGATATATTCGAGAGAGTGGTTTGTAAGAGTAAGTAAGGGAACCTAATGTTAATATTGACGAAATCCTCATAATAGATAATTGAATCATTCGTACAAATGAGATTTAAGGGAAATTACAACGTGAATTCCTAAAGGAAATAAAGTTTAAGGATAGTTCCTAATTATGGTTTGCTAGGCAGGCGAGCAACTTTCTCTTTTTAGCTCGATCATCCTTAATGTTGTTAGGGCCTTGATCGGTTTCTCCTCCTCTTAAGGTATGCACCACTCCATGTGCTCTAGTACTTTCAATTTGGTTTTTATGACTTTGGTTCTTTCGCTCTGGGCAATCCCTCTTGTAGTGCCCTTGATTCCCACATTCATAGCAAATAATCTTCTGACTTGTCACAGTGACCCTTTGGTTGTTAACAACATTGGCATTTCCCGTACCGACATAAAGTCAGGGCGTGTGACCATAATTTTGTTGCATTTATAGCCACTTTGGAGCCACTAGACCATATGGTGGTAATTGCACTTTGAGCACAGGGGTTTAGATCCCCCATATGGTTTCTTATCACCCGATCCAGCAGTGTATGCCCTGCCG
>BQNB010033568.1:45595-52223 GCA_026074375.1 Tanacetum coccineum
CCTAAATTATCATTAGGTCGTATATGTTAACGACGTACTTATTTTAACATAACATTGATTATAATCTAATAGTTGTTTACATCGTACTATCGTCGGGCTTTCATATATTTAATGAGAGTCATGACATGAAGTTAGAGGTGTTAGGCACTTTTAAATCGTAAATCCCAAAAACTCGTCGAAAGCCCATCCGAAAGAAGGCCTCATTATGAAACTCCTAATAATATAGTACTTTGATAACCACATAATCATTCTATATAGATCAAGCACCACAACTAATGGTATTAGTAAAATTGTGTGTTTAAGACTGTTAAACGTTTATAATTTACCGTTTTAGCAAAACTGGCGGTAACTTTCGCGTTTTTTTTAAACGCCGATTTATCGCATTTCTCATGTCCATCTTTCCGTATCAAGACGAGTTATCATAAATTGACATTTTCGAATTTCGGACCTACTGGTGAACAGTAAAAATTACTGTTCACATCAGACCCTATGTATATTTTTATCGATTTAATTGTCGTAAGACCCGTAAACGTCGTATTTTATTCGTTATAGCTCCGTTTTTAACGATTCTTTCGAGGACGTTCTTGTATTTGAAAGTTCTATATATTTCATTGAGGTTTTTACAAAAATATAACTTTACTGTCATGAATAGTAACTTTTATAAAAATAGTTTTATAAAAGTCTTTTATATTGTCGTTAAACTCGTTTGAAATTTATAAACTCGTTCGTTATTAATTGAAAAATTACGTTTCTTATCATTTAGGAATCCTAATAATTTGTATTATTTATTAAAAAATACTAACTCCTTGCTGTTTGGAAGTTTTTATAAAAATGTTTTTCATAAAAAATTTATTTACGGACTTCGTTTATTAACGTTATAACTTGTTTTTAACGTAACTTTTTCGTTCTTTAATCCGTTTAACAAGTTTACTTACCTTTTCGGTAATCGTCGTTGAAATGTATTATCATTATAAAAACATATAATAAGTATGTCTTTCACGAATTTTGGACAGAATGTTGGTCTTAGTAGATAAGTTCCATTTATTCCTTGTTTTATACATTTCTCCACTTTTGTAAAACTACCACAAGTCTTTATATTTTTATAATTATCACATGTGTTACCTATAATAAAAGTCCATGGTTCCATGAATTTCCTTATATGTCCAAATTAATTTTAACTTGTCTTATGTATTTCTTTAACTTAAAACATATTATGAAACTATGAAAACTCTAATTAACCCATAATCATGTTTACACCAAAACAATATGATACAATATTTTATCATCCTTTTCAACATGATATGTGTAATAACACAACATATATAAAAGTAATACATGTGATCATTTCAAGTAGAAAACTCATTTTTATGATAAAAATCCCTAAATGGTGATTTAAGCTATAAAGAATTATCATATGCATATAAATGAAAGTTGTAAGAACATAAAGAGTTCAAATAGACCTTATGAGGTATGATGATGATGATAAGCAAGTGCTAAACCCTTGTTTAGCCACAAAACCAAAGCTTGCACTTAGATAAACCCTTATTTTCTTTATAAATAATCCTAGCTTCCTTTTCTTGATTAACAATTGAAATGTTAGCCCAATACTTGGAAATACCCTTAGGATACTTTATAATGGATGTGTTTTTGGAGTGTAATGAGTTTGTATATATAAAAATTGCTATGGATTTGGTTGGGTGACTCTATGTGTCAGCCGTGAGCTATAATTGGATGCCAAAAGGGAGACTGATTTGGTGATTTTTGGTTAAAGTTCTGAAATGAATGTTGAGCTTATCTTTATGAAATGCATGTATATTATAGGGAAGTATTTATAGTAAAGGGAAACATGATTTTGGTTCATAGGAATGGTTCCATTGGTCATAGAAATAAGCATGGTGTTGGTAATTAATGAAGGTATGGTGTAGTTTAATGATGTATGGTGTTCATTTGACAACACTTGAAGTGTTTCATCATTTCTTCTTGTGACAAATGGCAGAATTTCGGCGAAGGATTAAGATAAATAGATGATATATTTTGCAATTTTTGTTTTGTATTGGTATAAAAGTGGGTATTTTGTTGAAGGCGTAAGAAATGTTTTTTTGTGGTTTTCCGGGAATGTGCCCTTAACGCAATTTTATGCGAAACGTATACACTTTACGTATCCGATAAAAATAAAATGAACAAAGTTAATAATTATCCTCAAAATAATTATATAACTCTTGCTTGATGTAAACATTTAATTGTTTGATGCCCGTTTACATTGAACGCTAATTTTTAGCTTACGCGATTTAAACTTAATTCATGAAATTACAAGCAAACGCGTACAACGCTAAAAATAAATAGTGTATTTATCGACGTCGTCAATGACTTGAAAACACAGGGTGTTATAGACGAGCTCTGTTGTTGACCATCAGGATTAACCAGAGTTAGGGTCACATGAGTGTCTTCAATTTCCTGGGTTGCTTGAACCTGGGGTAATATAACATCTGTCATTTCAGCATCTCCTCCATCAAGATCGGTATTGGTATCTTCGACTGCCTCATTTCCTTGATCCTTTTCATCTGTAGCATCTTCATCTGACTTTGCTCCTTCAACATTCGCTCCTTCAATTTTGTTGTCACTATCTTCGTCATCTGATGATGAAATACGAGAATCATCTTAATCTGTTTCTCCTTCATGTTTTTTTCTTTCATCATGAGTTGTGAGCTTTGCGAATGTAACCAAAATTCATCACCATATCATTTGATTCAGTCAGTTCTTCTTATCATCATCTTGATCCTTTCTTATGTATAATGATAATCGTCATCTTTTTGAACATTCTAATCATCGTCATGGTCATCTTCATCTTCATCATCCTGAGTAGTCTCATTAACGTCATTTTTATCTGCATCTTCATCATCTTGAGCTTGCTCATCATCTTGATCATTGTCACTTGATTTCCAAGAGATATCATCCTTGAGTCTTAATCAGGAGCATACGGGAAACCCCTAGTGTATAAACCAGTTCCTTCTTCATGCTCTAGAACCACTAGCATTGAGAGGATGAGTTTCTTGACGGTTTATTTTGTGACTATTTTGAGTTGCTCTGCCTCTGTTTCAAATATACCTCAGAGATATTTCTCACAACTCCTGTAGTCTTTGTTTTCCTTTCACAGATTCTTTTCCTTGGGGGCAGTGGGAGGGGCCACCTTATGTTGAGTGATTTTGTCTGTATTAGCTTTCTTATTGGCTTCCTTTTAGTCTTAGGAGGATTGTTCATGAAGCCCTAGCATAATATACTTGTATGATTAAGAATTGCGGTTGTCCTCGGTTGGTAATGACCACCGGCCATGATAGCCCCGTTCAACTGAGTAGTGGCTTCATTCCTTCGAGTTGAATTGATTGTAGTGAACATTGGGTCATCTCATGGCAATAGTGTCCAACTTGACCTTGTTTTCTTCTAGGAATTGAGGATCTTTTTCCATGCAAAAGTTATAGACTACTTGGTGAACCGAGGATAGTACATAGCATTTCCCTTTTCGTATTTTTGTTCACAATCTTGATATATGAAGTACATCCCATAGAAGACTATTGCATATTCAACGTTCTTCTTATTGTACATTACCCAACAAGTTTGAGCTGTAGAAAGACGAAGACTGTCATATGATGGTATTCCAAACTGAGGACATTGTTGATGATAGCAACAAAATGTCTCAAGGTTGATGCAGTTTATTGACTTATAAAATTCAGTGATCTTACTTATATCTCCAGAATGACCCAAGCCTAGATAGTAGATGAGGCTCTCCTTCTAAGAGGTGCGTTTCATACTAACTTCTTATTACCGTCTTTAGGGAACTATTCCTGCGAAGAATAGTTTTGAATGATCAGATCGATAATGTTGCTTCTTGTTATTCATTCTTAACCGGACAGATCGCCATTCCCCCATGAACATAAGCAGTTCCAGCCCACTGAATTCTTGAATATAGAGTATCCGGACCATCAGCAGTGACTTGGAATGCCTGTAGAACGGAGTGAGCTTTGTAACACATAGTAGACACTTGAAGGTTGTTTCCTTTGTGTGACATCGTACTTAAAAAAGCGAAGATTGCATTTGAACATCCCAATTTAGTCGGTAGCTGCAGACACACAATTGCACATCATCCACAACAGCATAATTGACTCCACCAATCCCTTATTGAGCTGTCATGAGTGCTCTGTCTTAAGTTCTCTTGTGCAGTACAGTTCTATCTACAGATCATAGAAAACAATACATCGCCATTTCCATGATAACTTCTGTAGATACTTATAGTAGCACTTCTTGCACGATCAGAATCACCTATTACTGATAAGCATGCAAGCCAGCCCCTGTTATAGATCCAAACATGGCACCATACGTTACTAACAATAAGTTGCTAATCCGCTAGTTAAATCACTCTCTGGTTTTGTCATATAGACTCGTTTCTGTCTATTTAAGCACACTAAGAGGATCCTTGTTCGAACTCTTAATCACTTAGGTAGAATAAATCTTCGGCATTCTCTCTAAGTATCCCCAAGTTACTGTCAAAACATTGGTCAAGTGATTGTTAACCTGTCCTACTCGTTCGGTCCATCATAAAGAAAAATATGATTGCCTTCGCACGCATCGCTTGACCTCACAAAAAATTTTGCATGTCGTCCCTCATGGTCCATGAAATTATAAAATATAATATCATTCAGGCGACCGCTATAAGCCACACACACACGTACTCTCGATCCCCCACTCTCATACTTGTCCAACTAGTTACGATCCTTGTGATATGATATAGCATACAGACGGTTTCCGACCATCCCCCCCACATTACAGATCGTCAACTACCCTCGATGCTTCGATCCCCATACAAGTATTCACTCGTTCGTTCCATCACGTCCCTCAGCTTCGATCCCATATCAAGTATATCTTCCTCGTTGCACTCCCTCCACCTAGGTCTATTCCCGTTCGATCCTCACATCTCGAGTCACTCCGGCCTGATCTCATATTCTTCGACATACTCCCGATCGGTCCATTTGTGGTTCTTACAACACTCGTTCGATCCATTCTTGTAAATTGCTCGTTCGGTCCTCACGTTAGACACTCGTTCGGTCCTCACGTTAGACACTCGTTCGGTCCTCACGTTTAGATACTCGATCGGTCCATACGTTAGACACTCGATCGGTCCACACGTATAGACACTCTTTCGGTCCGTATTATAAGACACTCGATCGGCCCATACGTATAGACACTCGATCGATTCACAACAAGTTACTAGATTAGCATTTTCATTGAATCATGTATAACAATCTTACACTCAAAGTTAAATATTTATGCATTTATCTATTACAAACTAGCACAAATACACTCAAGAATATTATCAATCACAAGAATACTAAATTCGATCTATCCTTATACATTTCACCTCATAAGCCAAAAAGCCCCCAATCAATTTGAGATTTAACCACTGTTAGATTTTAAGAACTCTAATTTCATAATAGGGCACTTTCTGATCAAAGCGGCGAATAATAATCATTCATTGAGATTGCGAGTGATTAGGGTGATGATGAAACACGATTGAAGATATACTTAGAGATGAAGCGGATTGAGTACTTGATTGTTGGGAATCGAGTAAAAAAAATTGTCTCGTTGTGTGAGATTGGTTGTTGAGTGTGTGTTTTAGGTCGTGAACAGTGATGGGAACGGGTGATGATTGGCATAGTTATAACCCAATTTTAACTTTGGCACATTTGGCCCCTCATCTTATACTACTTATTAATCTTACACATTATGTTTTATAAGGTATATTCAAGTTAAACAAATAGCACACTTGGTCCTTAATGTTTTATACTCTCATACCTATAGACATAATTTAGCAAAACTACACCCTAAAGGCATAAAACAAGTAACACATAAAGCACAATCGAGTTAAACTTAATTAACTTTCTATCATGAGATATTACTTTATCGTTTGAAAATCTTTTTCCCTTTTTACAGCTCATTTGATTATGACAAAGAAATTTGACATTCTCTCCCCCTCAAACAATGACCCGTTTTCTATTTAAAGAGCTGTAGACATTGTTTGAGAAGTCAAATGTATTTTGAAAAGTATTTTCAGATGATGGAATGATTTTGTATGTGACAAAACAACAAACACCAAGATAAATAAGATTTCTCTTATTTATTCACATAGATGCACTGAAACGTACACTTATGGATATAGGAAGCACGGGTTGTGATGCAAAGTAATCACAAGCCTTTGCATGGTCATAAAGTAGACCATGCCCGAGAATAAATTCCCGTTGAGAGGCCAAGTTTTCTTTTTGAAATACTTGCCTTTAAGATGATGACCGGGTTGCTATCTGAAATAATAGCAAGCCATTTGGCATGTTTTGAAAACATTTGAAACTTCTGCTCGAACTTCATTTACAGGCTTGTATCATTGTTAAATGACATTTCTAAGACCGTAAATGTTATCGATTTCAGAAGACATGCCATTGTAAAACTTCTTTTTGAATTTTTCTCATTTTTTAATTTTGTATTTTGTTTTTGTAAAAAAAATTAAATATAAAAGAAAATATTTTTGGTTTTTATGTTTTTAGAAAAAATAAAAGTTAAAATGAAAATCTTTTTGTGTTTTTCT
>BQNB010033569.1:0-49335 GCA_026074375.1 Tanacetum coccineum
AACAAGCTACGAAAAATCATATATACTTGCATCATGTTGCATAACATGATTTTGAAAGATTATAAGTCTACGATAAGTGAATTAAATGAATTATATATAAATCCGCAACAAATATACAACGTACTTAAGTCAAGAGATGCAATATGTAATGAAGGAAAGCCAAAGAATTACATGATAAACAAAAACAAGAAACTCTTTAAAGAGATAAATGAAGCATCTTTGGCAACAAAAATAAAATTAGTTTAATGATAATTTTTTAATTTTCTTTTTTGTTATTTTTTTATTTTCGTATTTTTTTTTATTATCGTATTGTAATTTTTAGTTTTATTTTATGTGTGAAAAATTAGTTGGTTTGAAAAAAAAAAGAAAAAGTAAATAATATATGGGTCTTAAAAGTAGGATTTTTGGTATGTGAGTTATTGTTCTGAAAATTTTCGCAGCTACAATTGTTTTCACGGTTAACGCAGTCATTATGATTATTAGCGTACGTTAAGGAGATCTTAGCTAACAATTTTCAACAAACAACGATGGCAAGTGGTAACATATGGTTGCAAACTTGTAGTAGAAATCATTGTTGTCAATCAAATCTAAAACGAGCATGCTTTCGTTCACCTTCGACATGCTCGAGGTTGTTCTTGAATACGAGGGACCAACAATTTAAGGATGTACTGCAAATGATTTAACTTGATTCAACCCGTTAGTTGCTTGGTTTCAAAAATGACAAGTTGCACCATTTGTTGACTCCGTGTGTATCAGATTTACTTCGCGGCTTTTTGTTCATGCGTGTATATATCGTGTTTGATTTGTCGGTCGTAAATCATAATTTGGGCTGTTTTCGCTTCTGTGTTCTCATTAGGTACGATGGTTCTATTTTCTACGTATGTTTTTACTTTGTTACCTTCAAGTAAATAAATGACTACACGGTCTATACCGGTTTAAAAATGTGTATCCTCTTTGGTTTTGTACTCGTATTTTGTAGGCATTTTGGGTTGTAAACAAAATGAAACGTATGCTAAGCCCATGAATGAATTATAGGTAGTCTAATAATAGAGGGGTCTCGGAGTGGTGTGCAAATAGTGTCGTCACTCTTAAAAGGGTCCATATTTTTATTAGTATTGCATATAAATACGTATAATATTAAATATATATCACTGATATAATTTAAGTTTATATTTATATATTGAATACGGAGTATCCTTGTTTATCCAATCTGGGAAGGAAAATACGAGAGAATTTTCCTCAATCTTTCCTTATTATCTTCGATAGAAACTCTAACATAATTTGTTAATCTTCTTTCGCTTTTTAACCCTTCTCTCCTCTCCAAAAATTGGACTCCAGATTAGTAGTTGAGTCGGTTCACGGATAGGACTTCGCAACAAAGTGCCCGCATTCCACAAAGTGGACAGACACTTTCTTAAACACACATCGTCCTCCATGTATAATTATCGAGATGAAACATGTGAGTCTTTTAACGGAGGGTTTAGCATCGTATTTATATAATATGTTCGTTCTTTGAACACATTCATACCAAAAGTTAAACTGAAAAGAGGAATATCTCACTTCTATCTAATGGGCCAACGTGAGTTGATAACTCAGATGCTTGATGATTTTTTTTCTTCTTCTTCTGGTTTTTGTTGTTGGGGTCTACCTGAACTAACGACTACATCATGAAACATGCCTATCAAGAGAAAAGCTGTGTGTATATGATCCTTTTGAAGTTACTATCTATAAGTAACAAGTTGAAACACAAGATGGCAAGCATTGTATGTTGATTCGCTCACGAGGTAACTTCAAGGGAGTTTTCCTCATATCCATAGATATTAATCGTACATATATAAATGACTACCAAGAAAAATATCATGAATTATTATTACATGTTCCAAAACAAACCTTTATGCTACTATGATCAGGGCCACATTGATCATGATGTGGTCATTGCCTGAACAATCAAAAGAGAATTTTAACAACATATATAGGAAGAACAAAGTTGAATAATTAGTAATTGGCTTAATTATATATAACTACGATATGACTGATTATCCCATTACTAGATGTTAGAAAACGAGCATCATCCCATGATCGTCTAGGCCCCGAAATAGACCATCAATGTTGATTTTGAAGCTATACGCGTTGATTATAACGCGTTGTTGAATAATCAAAACCTGATTAAAAACTAGATGTCAATTCCAATAATGTGGAATCTTCTTAATTGATGCAGTTATGGGGTTGTTGGAGACAATGGTTTTGTCACAAGTCTTTATTGATATTAAGTAAGAATAATTAGTTAGCTTTGTTGATCTATTCGCCTATGGTTATTGTTGTACAGTATATAGTTTTTCGCTGCTACACATATAATAAACCTCCTAACTTCAATTGTTTTCATGGTTAGCAGTCATCATGATTATTAGCGTACGTTAAGGAGATTTTAGCTTAGCAATTCTCAACAACCAACGATGCCGTCATGGATGAGCCAATTCAATGGTTTTATGGCAGTGGTCATATATAGTTGCAAACTTGCATTTAATATCATTGTTTCCAATCAAATCTATAATGAGGGACCAACAATTTTGATTTTTGAGGATGTACTGCAAGTGCTTTAACTTGATTCAACCCGTTAGTTACTTACTTGGTTTTAAAAAATGACAAGTTGCACCATTTTTATTGAATCCGCGTGTTGTATCAGTTTTACTTCACGACTTTTTGTTCATGCATGTATATGTCGTGTTTGATTTGTCGGTCATAAATCATCATTTCAGTTGTTTTCGTTTTGATCTTCTCATTCGGTTCGGTAGTTTGTTCTTTGATTGAGTCATATGTTCTTCGTATGTTTTTTCTTTGTTACCTTCAAGTAAATAAATGACTATAGCGGTCAATACCACATTAAATATGTGTATCCTTTTTTTTCACCGGGCGTAAAAACTTTTTACTAAAAAAAAATGTGTGTCCTCTTTGGTTTCGTACTCGTATTTTATAACCATATTGGGTTGTAAACAAAATGAGACGTAGTTAAAGCCCAATAGATATTGATGTGTTTATGTTGGCTTAATTACATGTCTTGTGTTGCATGCAAATTGCGCTAATGACTAAAGCGTGACCAATTAAGATGTTTGGCTTTGAGTTAATGTGTTATATTCGGGTTTAAAATTTGTTCTAACAAAAGTAATCTTGTGTTTTATATCCACTGTGGCATGAATATGTTCATATTACTAAATTTTTCCATAGTTTAATGCATAGTTATAAAAGCATTATATAAAATGAAAGCGTGGTTTGTAGCTTAAAAAAGTTTATAAATAAAGCTTTATTATTGTGGATGCTTTCATATGACCTAAGCGGGAAAAAGGCAAAAATACTTAACATGATTTATTGCATAGTCAATTCGTATATTGTGTTCTTATTATCTAGAAATCTATACTACATATAATGAAGGAAGACATTTTTCTTCACTAAATGCTCTCAATATTGAAAATTCAATAATATAAGTATTTATGCAATGTGTATAATTAATTGATGCACCAACACATATATTTATTGTCAACATTTATAATTAACGTTTTTTTAAGGGTTATTATACACAAATGTTACTAAAGTTTGCGTAACTGTTCGATTACAATACTAAAGTTTAAAACGTTACAAATAGGTTCCTGAACTTATAGGAAGCACACACTCCAATATTTTCAGTGTTAATCGGGTAACCTGAACGCATATTTTCGGATAAGTTAAGTAACATAAATATCGCGTTTTTACAAGTTCAGTGATGTTTACGAATATTTTTATAGGTTTAGTAACTCATACAATAAACATGTATATTTGAGTAACCTATTTGTAACGTTTTAAACTTTAGTAACGTAATCGAACATTTACACAAACTTTAGTAACTTCTTTGTATATTAACCCTTTTTTAAACACCATTTGATAGAACTTACAATCAACAAAACTCATTGTACAAACCAACTAAACACAAATTATAAAGTAATTAAACACACTAAATAATGTTATTTCAAAAACACTATTAAAATGAAAATTACATGTTATTATACATACTAATAAAACACACAAAGTTTCATATAATTTGTATGCTAATAATTTGATGGCACATATAGTTTTGAAAACCGGACTAGACCAACGGGTCAACCGGGAACCGGAGTCGCCACCAGTTCGACTAGCTAATAAAAGCACTTTGAAAAAAAACCGAAAAAGACCGGTCGAAACCGATAAGAACGGTTGAACCGGGTTTGACCGCGATTTTTTTCCCCGGTTAATCAAAGGTAAGTATCATTTTTAATGTTTTTTAGTCTAGTTTTTTGCTAGACTCACGTAATGAAATGCTGCTAAAAAAAGTCGATAAGCAAACAAATAATGAAATAATTTATTACTATATTACTCAAAATTCGCAGTAAACGATGTCGTTTTGACATCGTTTTTCACTGTTCATCTTAACCACTGTTCTTTCCAATAGCCTAATCCATAAACCCATCTGGCCCACGTTCCTTTGCTGCATCTATATGTTGAGCTTTATTCTGGTGAGTGCCAAATGAGTTATAGTCAGTCAACTTTCTTTGGTTATACGATATATGATAATGTCATTTGTAACTATAAATGCAGTGGTGATCAACACGGAAGTCGATCGTCAACAGTGTTTTTTACGTACCCTCAACTTTTAACTATTTATGACTTTTTTATATAATAAATTTTATTTATGAAATATATAACACATATCTATCGTATCATTCAAATTAAAAAAATACCTGCGGAAATATCTTCGAATTGCGAACAAAACGAGCCCAGTAAACTACCTAATAACTTTAAAATAAATAACAGGGGTCCGAAACGTAATATTTACAAAAAAATTACCGGCTACATAATTACGACAATGCGTCTTCGAAAAAATATACAAAAATAGCTCCGGCGCAACGCGTGGGCCGAAACAACTACCAAAATATATATTCGACAACCAAAGATAAATAAGCTCGCCGCAACGCGCGTGTCAACAGATTTCATTTGTACAAACGCGTAAAATTACATTTATATATAGTCTCGAAAATGCATACAGGAATTGTGTTCTTTCGACATTATCAAAACGTCAGAAAAAGGGATGGGCTGCCGAAAATTTTGAATAACCACAATCTGGACTGTTAAGTATTTTGGTGATACTATTGTTGACAGTGTTGTAAAAATCGGTCATGGCGGCCGATATATCGGTGATATATCGCTTGGCGGTGGTCTACCGCCACGATTTGCAGCAAGTCGTCCAAGCTTGGCGTTTTGGTCAAAATCGGTCAAAATCGGCCAATTTTTGGTGTTCTTATTT
Organism: Tanacetum coccineum; assembly: GCA_026074375.1. NCBI lineage: Eukaryota > Viridiplantae > Streptophyta > Magnoliopsida > Asterales > Asteraceae > Tanacetum > Tanacetum coccineum. Next base: position 5,309 of record BQNB010033569.1, read on the forward strand.
TCTTGATCGTGTTTTATGATGTTTTCTGGATGAAGAAGGTGAAAGAGGAAGTTAAAAAGAGGAAAAAAAGTGAAAGAGGTTGAAGAATGTGCAACAGTAAAATACGGCTGTGTGTTAAATGCATGTAACCTAATTATAAATGGTTTCTTGACCCAGTTAAATAGGCCTTAAAATAACTTATTGGGCCCGACTGAAAGTATAGAAAAACTCAATTTAAACCATACTTGCTGTAATATATAACTAAATATATAATTAGAACATTAATAAAATTATTAAAAATAATAAAAACATTAATAAAGTTCTTAAAAATATATAAATTTTACAGATTTTATATCAAATAAATATTTAAAATATTAAAATATATATATTTTGTGGTTATTGACTTATTTTGTTAAGATATTGCTAATATTTTTTTTAAATAAATTCCTTTATAATTTATGGTCACCGCCGAGAAACCGATAAAGCGCCGCCAAGACCGATTTATCGCTTAAAGGTGGTCTACCGCCGAGCGATTTTTACAACCTTGATTGTTGATATTGAGCTGAACAAGAGGTTTTGTGCCCGCGCGTTGGTTCTGAGCTAACACATTCTATTTGAATGCCTTTACGCAACTTTTCTTAAAAATAAATTCCAATTCTACAAATAGAACAACTTAAAGAACAAAAAAAATCTATACGAAGGCCCAGCTCTTACGCAATGAAAAACCGGCCTACGCTAAGTCAAAAAAAAACAAAACAAAAAATTTCGGGAAAAAATTAACCCCGCCGCAACGCGCGAGTTATTATGATTGTTAATTACTCATATATACATTTAGCATGTCGCTAAATGCCAAAATTGTTTGAATCTTTAGTTGGGCTTCTTTTAGCCCATTTGGTCAGCCCAATTCCTCTTAACCAACACAGATAACTAACTAACTGTGTTTTTCTAATATTTATTTCTTTTATTTCGTTTTTTTAATAGCTTTTGAGGGCTCTATCTCTCTTCTAGAAGCAAGCCTATATAAAATGCACCCAAAGTAGTACGTATTTACCACAAATGAAAAAGGGTTAAATGGAAACCAAGGAAAAAAAGCAAGTTCGACTTTATTCGAACGAGAAAGAATAATGAGGGTATATTCAATTCGTGTTAGTGAAATTTGCCATCTAAAAGTGATGTGTGTGCCATAAGCTTTGACCAATAGGTCTTAAATAACTAAAACAAAATTACTATCCATCATCATTATACATCCGAATACCATCAGCCACATACCATAATTGCATGACAATAGGCAATCAAATCAATTTACAGTATTCAATACACAAAAAAACCTTTGAAAAGTAGAAAACATGCTATGAGAACACATCTTAGTTATGAAAAAAAAATACCCCTTTAAGTATAAAAAATGGGCATAAATCAACCCCTAAGTTACAAAATAACGCCGTCGCAACACGCGGATTTTTTTCTCTCTCGTTTTAAACAAACACCCTTTACACACTAAATAGATCGTTAACACATTGAACGTTGAGTTGGGCTAAGCCCAGGCCCATTTCAGAAATTAATTAGTGTTTCATTTAGGGCCCGTTTGGTTTGTAGGTAGGTTTAGGATTAGAACGAGTTCGAAAATGACTCGCGCGTTGCGACGGGGACTAACGTGTTATTGCAACATGTGGTGCGTTTTTTTCGTTTACATTTTATTAGTTAACGTAGATAGTGATAGATTCTTTTATTCACTTTTAAAAAAAAAGTATGAACATGAAATGTTGCTTTTTTTTATTTGCACATCGCTCTTTTCAAGTTGAAAGATAAAAATATATGTTGATTCAAAGCATGCGTCCAACCCTTTTCATATCAAGAAAAATAGAAGTCAATGGGCCTAATTAACGGGGCTAAATTAATGGACCAAAAAGAGCCCGTTGCAAGATGTGGTCAGTTTTGTCTTCTTCCGTGATGCGTTTTAGGATAGGTATAATTTGAATTTGGATTTGGAATTGATGTAAGAAAGAGAAAATATAAAAGTTGTTTGTTTTATATTGGGAATGAGAATAAAAAATAAAAAAATTTATATTATTTTAGAATTTAAATGAAAATAAAAAATTATAAAAAATAACAAACTAATTAAATAATAAGTAACATGTGGCTCACAAGTTTTTTCTATTATTATATATAATGCATTTATTACAACCCACTGAAAAACCAACCCTATAGCTGGGATTTATAAAAGATGAGATTTTGGACTAAAAGTTGTACAGAAAGCCATAATAAATATACCAAACATTGGATTTTAATTTTCTTTGAGCCTAAACCCATCAAAACCCACATACCAAACTGCCCCTTAGATTTGACCGTTTAAAGTAGGGTTTTTAATATCGAAATCCTAGTTAGTGTCATTTTTGTTTTCGTATGTTCGTGATTGTAAGATTGGGTCCGTATTTTAATATTCTACTATAATGTCATTTTTTATAGGGCTTTTAAAATTATGCAAATCTATATATTATTATATTTCATATATCATGAAAGTGTATGTCAAAATTATGATTATAAGGTGTTTAATACAATTAACTTCTTGTTTTTCATAATTTACAAAACTTAATACAAAAAATTGTAGAGTAGTTCGAGAAAAGTAAAATCGGATCGAACGAGATCTTCAGATCTTATGATCAAGATCGGGATCTTATTAGATCCTATATCGCAAAGATCATACGTAAGAACGAGATCGTTTTTGCTTTGTGATGTCGTAAAATCGTAAGATCTGAGAATCATGATCGGAATCTTAACAATCATTGTTTAAAGCATTTAAGCGTGATCAAAAATGTCATAATTCATACTAACAAAACAAATGTGGAAGAAATACTACGTACTGATTAAGGTTGAAAGCAAAGTGATTCTAAATACATATGCGAATCCCATTTACATAAAATGATAATACATTTTTAAATTTTTTATAGTGCAGCTTACTTCTTTTAATTGGTAAAAGTTTTATTTTATGCTTATTTTTGTATTTTTGTTTGTTAATTACTGATTATTCTACTGACGTGTGCTTTTGTCGTTATTGAGCATCGAAACATACCATACCTATCAACTTTTTGGGCATTACATCTAACATAGCACAAGCAAAAGAAAAACTTGAAACTATTGACACAATTTCGAGCATCACACTATGTATAACACATCAAGGCCCATAAAATTATCAATCACCTATGTAACTAACAAGTATACATAAGATGTAAATATAAACCCTTTCAACTTGATGTCTAAAATCGTGATTTTATGAATGGCTGATTACATGAGATCCTAATAACACAAAGTTTGTTATCATACTTAATTACCAAGATTCTTTTTAACAAATTCCTTAGATGTTAATCATACGGCTAGAGCTTATATAAAATTTGTGTCTAGCAAGTTCCACATCGGTGAGCAGCATAAATAGAAATAGGTATATTAATGCATGTGTCATTCAATAACTTGAACGTATTATGTAATACTTTCAAAAAAGTTAACCGACTTACATATACAGTAGAAACTCTATAAAATAATACACTTGGGACCACCAAAATTTATTAATTAAAAGAGTTATTAATTAATCGATAAATTAATAATTATTAATTTATATATTAATTAATATTTTATTAATTTATAGTATACAAATGGTTGGAAGAAAAATTCTCTATATATTAATTAATATTTTATTAATTATTGTATACAATGCATGTATATCAAATGAACGGCCCAATTTGAAAGAAACCTTCAATCTCCCACCTTATTATGCTTCTTGTGTTCAATGTATCACTTTATGGACATTAAAAATATTTTCTATATAAATACAAGATCAAAATAGGTTAACACAAACAAATCATACACACAACATGGCTTCCCATCTTAAAGGTGTGAAAAAAACAACAATGACAGACGAGATTCGAAGAGCATTATGCAAGCACAACAAGGATAATCCAAGTCTCACTCAAAAGCAATTGCAAGAATGGGTTCATAGTAACTATGGTTTGCAGGTGAGTCAAGCGACAATATCGAATACAGTTAAGCGTTATTGGAATTAATAAAGATGATATCGATGAAGAAGATGATGAAAGTTCTACAATGGAACCCCCTTCGCGAAACGAAGCTATTAAAGCGGCAATCACATTGAACAATTTCTTGTTGAGCTATGAGAAAACAACACCAGAAGTTCTTACCATGCTAAGGAAAATTAGAGACGAGATTCAAGGGGAAATTGATTTCAACAAAAAACAAAAGACAATTGAGTCATTTTTCAAGAAACCTTCATAAATCATTCATGTAATATGCTATATATAAGGAATTATTAATTTATATTTTATATGGGGTCTAAAGAAATTATCAAAAATGTATTATCTTATAATTTTAGCGAATTATTAATTTAGCACACTATCCCCGAGTCGGGACCGGCAAAAAATATTATCTTAGAAAGTTTATTAAATAATCGAGTATTAATTTATCGAGTTTCTACTGTATTTTTTGAACTTGACATGACCACTTAAAGATTGTTATGACCTTTGCGTTTGATACATTTGGTTTCCTTGCACCGGAGGCGGTGGAGCTACTCAGCTGAGTTCAACGGGTTATGCACAACAATGTTATGACTCCTAGATCCACGGATGTGGTTTTTAAACGTATTGGTTTTGCAATCCAAAAAGGGCTAGCGACGCAGCTTGTTGCCCGCTTGCCTTCCACCACTATGTAAATCCAATTATATAAGTATAAATAGTGAAATTATGGTTAATTGTTTAAAAAAAAGATTGTTTACATCATATTATAATAATATTTGAAACATCTTAAATTTTAATGATGATAGTTACGAGTTTTTTTACCACTTCACTACCTTTGAGTAGTTATCTTTAAGATCATCGACTACTTCTCCGTACTTCTCGAAAAGATCGCATACAAAGAGTAATAGATTACGCGCAGAGCGTAATTCATTAATGATTTACACAACCTCTAAGCAATGATATGGTTCTTTTCTTCTTTTATTTCGCCCAAATACATTTCTTTGACTTCCACAATTCACATTTGCTTGAAATTCAACACCACTCGTCAATTAAATAAATTAATGAATTAATATGACATAAAGGAATGACGAAAGAATTTGTGATATCATGTTTCATACGTCAAACAAATGCAAGCAATGCCATTGTCAGCAATGCTAGTGTCATATCTTCCATTAAAAAGGACAACAGTTGAGTTTTAAAATGTTCAAATCATAAATTATAAAAAACTTAGAGGAGAGTTATATTGGATACCAAAAAATAGTTGGATACTAGGGGACTCATCCACATCATCCATCTAAAAAGAAATCAATGGTTGTGATTAAAAGCATTTAATTACTAGCTGCGGTGCAAAACCAACGTACCCTGTTTTGTTATAAAACCAACCGCCACCCTTCGTGGGGTGAGAAACCCGAAACCAAAACGCACCCTTTGCTGTGATCACACAAACCCGACGCACCCTTGGCTGTGAATCCAAAACTCGACGAACCCTTGGCCTGTACAATAACCAAAGCACCTTTGGTTGTGAACCACAAACCAAACGCACCCCTTTGGTTGTTACCACCAACTTCGACGGCACCCGGTGGGTGGCATTCAATACCCAACGCACACCTGTGTGGTGTAAAACACATAATATCAAACACACCATTGTGGTGTTTTATCAACAAAAACGCACCCCTTTGCGGGTGATTAATAAGAAAACCAAACTCACCTTTTTGGGTCGTTTCTTTTAAAACCAAACGCACCCATGGTGCTGCTATTGAACCCGACGCACCCTTGATGGTGGTGACGAGGTGATGGAGGTGGCTGTGGTGATGTTGTGGTGTCGTGGTGGCTGAGATGGACGTGGGGATGGTGGGGTTGTGAGGTGGCCTGTGTGGTCGATGATGGCCAGTGGTGGTGGTTGAGATGTCGAGATTGTTTAGGTGGCAGGTGTACGACGATGGGGATGGCGCGTGGGGCGCGTGGTTCAGCGGATCGGGTAGATCGAGCGGATAGTAGATGTTATTTTGACTTGGCCGAATACATAAATGGCCGGAAGATGGCGGCATTTGGGTGGTGGGCCGAAAAACTTTTCGGCGGTGCAGCCGGGGAAAACGAGAGAGGAGAGAGTGGTGTTTACATTGAGTGTGTTTATCTACATATTAATGAAAATTGTATTTCAAATTTGTATATATATATTAAATGTTATAATTAAATGTGGCAAGTGTATATTAGGTTTAGGGTAAATTTGTGGTAAATATTTCCACAGGACCACTGTGTAACTTGTGTGTATTATTTTATAAAATAATGGTTCGCGACTCGTTTGAGCGATTTTAACGGTGATTTCATATACACGAAATTTGCGCCATTGTTTTCCAAATCATTTTTCCTTATAAAACGAGTATTTCTTGATCAGTATTTCCTAACTATTTTTATACCATTATACAAAATATTCGGTTTTTTTATTTGGAAACCCGTTTTGTCTTGTCCGAAAGTAAAATAAAAATCATATTTTCTATCTCGTCTATTCGCTGTTATCAACCAAACGTTTTCGAATAAAATGTGACTAATTTATTAATTTTTTTTTATTTAATAAAGTGTAAATTAATTATAATTTAATTATTTTCTGTTTTTACTCTTGATGAGTGCATTTCAGTTACTTTCTGATTTGTTTGTCGGGTCTCGGGCAAAACTGAAAAAAGTTGTCAGGAATGTCGTTTTACATCAAATTGCTTTAGAGTCCGAATAATGAAAACGTGATTTAGCTGCTCGTTTTTGATAAATCAACTTAGGAATAACATATATTTTCTCGTTTCTTTTCAAATAAATTTGAAAACTAAATTCGTAATGAGAGATAAATAATAATAAATATGATTTATTATTTAAATAATTTTCAGGAATTTACCGGCTATGAGGTAATCGCTTTTATGTGACCGTACAAAGTCAAAAGTCAAAAAAATCAAGTCAGATTCGAAAAGTCAAAGATTAAAATAGTCCTTTAAAATTTTGTGTTATGATTGTGTATGCTTTTGATGTCACACCATATTTGTAATACTTCTACCCTTCTGGGTCGGGGCGTTACACAAACCTTCTTTCCGTGTGTGCCTTAAATTCACGAAAATCATCTTCAAGTGCTGCCATTTTCTTGCTCATCATAGTTGTTTCTAAACTATGATTTTTTTTCGTGAACAGTAAATCCCGATGAACAGTAAATCCGTGAACAGTAATTTTTTTTTTTTTCAAACCCTAGAATCGAAACAGCTTGATACCAATTGATACGAACCGAATCGATTAAAGAGATAATAGAACGATAAAGATAGAATAATCGACGTTCGAGAGGTCGAATAAGCTCTCCCAATGGTTTATATTAGTGAGATAAACCGACTCCCCAATTGATTAGCAAATCAATATTCTTTATCATTCAACATAATAACAATTACAATCCTAATGGTCTATTTATAATAGACTTATGTTGTTGACTAAAATTACATAATAAAGGAAACTACTAAATAGTTGACCAAGAAAATATAATAAAGGAAACTAGTAAATATTAATAAGAAACTATTAAATAGGTTCTTATCAGACATCTATTACAAGATGGTACCCATCTTTTGTGACAACACCAATGCCATTGCTATATCCAACAACCCAATCCTTCATTCAAGAAGAAAGCATATTGATATAAGATATCATTTTATCAGGGACCACATCATGAAAGGAGATATTGAAATACACTTCATCCCCACTGAGTATCAACTAGCTGATATATTCACAAAGCCCCTGGATGAACCTACTTTCACAAGATTGAAAGCTGAGTTAGGCATGCTTAACATTGATTGATCAGTCTCCCTGATCAATCATGTTCAGTATGGTGTAAATATTATCTTCTCCCTGAACCATATATAACTCCCATCACACTAAGGGACACATTAAATAAAGTAACTAAATGCTCTAAGTCTTTATTTAACTTAATGTCCTAGGTTGGCAACTCAACACATTAAATAAGGAATAAATATTCCTTTATCTAACTATCATCCAACATTCATGGGTCCCATTTCTTAAGATACATATAAAAATCACACTATGCATTTAATGCTCACTCTCACAAACAAAATCCCTTCCTAAAATGTCTTTCCACTTCCCACCTAATACGTTATCCCCACGTCATGCCTGCAAAAAGTGGATGACAATAACGGCTATACAGTTGTTGTAAAAGAATGGACAGTGACAGACATGGGTGGTGGCATTTAATGCGGGATACCAAACATATTTCTAAATCATTTTAAAAATATTTGTGGGTATCAAATCTTTACAAAATTCCACCTATAAATACCCTTCCAAAACACGAAAAACACACACAAATTTACAAAAGCAAAGAAACTCTGCAAAATTTTCTCTCAATCAAAAGCAAAGTGTGTGTTCTTCATTTTCTGGTAAACAATCTCATTTCAACCCATTTTTTGGTCAAGCATGGATCAGCCATCTAAGATATCTATCTTAGTAACCATCCGTCTTGATAACATATCAAAATTTTACGGCTGCGATCACAGTTAGAATCAACTCTGTGACCGTCTGGTTTTGATATTGTTGCCATTGTCCTTTTCAAAACAAATCTAAAATGGCGTCAAACAAGGAAATCGAATATGGCCCTTAATGTGATAATTTGACTGTTAAATCTGTCACATTTCATAGCAACAACTTTGGGAAATTTCAACTACCCACAAAGTGCCCCAGCATATAAAGAAATTTACAAGTTCTTGATGAACTGGCCACTAGCTAAGGTTTTTACAAAAACACCCTTAATACTATACCAAAACTTCCTCAGGGAGTTAAGATGTACTGCTATTGCCTTTGACCCAAACCCACCTGCTGATGACTCTGAGGCTCGTCCTCTTAAGGAGTACATAATTAAGTTTACATTAATGAATGGGAAAAAGCCATTAACCCTTGACTTTAAAACCTTTTGTGAATTTACTAGTCTTGATTATAACAAATGCACCTATGTGTCTCATCCCTCTCCTGAGGCTATGAAGGCTGAACTAGCCAAAATTGCAACTGATGAGATCGTGATTAATAGGACCCCTATACTAAAAATTGCTTTTCCTGTGGCTTGAAGGATCTTGTTAACCTTTGTTGTCAAGGTCCTCGGCTGGAATTACTCATCTACTAAACAGGTTAATTCTATTCAGTAGTTGATAGCCTATTTTCTCATCACTAGAACAAAGGTTGACATAGGAGAGATCATTTACAATGATCTTGTAACCATGCTCATATACAAGTCTAGGCAGAAATACGTTTCCTATCCTAGATTTGTTTTGTGTGCCCTAGAAGTGTTACTGGGTACCGAATACACCCAGGACGACAAATTTGGGAGTCTTCCTAACATCATGAGTAACTTAAATCTTACAAAGGACCCATCCAAAGTCACTCCTATTGAATTGACGGCCTCAATGATTGCTGTAAACAATCTTGAATCCTCAGTGTCTCTACTTCCTTTTTTTGGAAAGAAAAAGAACACAAAGTCTCATATTGTGTCTAAACCCAAACCCAAGACACATGGCCCTAAGGATTCTGGAACACTCCTCAACAGAGCAAAAATCCCCTATCCAAAAAGACTTCCCCTTAGGCCACTATAACACCACCCGTTGAGAATTTACCAATAGAGGATTCTGATGAAACCCAATTAGTCTCCTCGGGCCAAACTACTCATCCCTAAGATATAGAGAGAAACATACAAATTGCTATTAAGGGATTCCATACTCTACTCTGTGATGCCACTGGCGAATCACAACCTTTGCCTAAGAGTAAAAAGTCTGATCCCTAAGACTCGGAGAGAAACATACAACTCGCTGATATAGGATTGCCTGACACTTACCTCGATGAAGGTATTAGCACAACCAAGCCTTTACCATAGGGGACAAACACTAAACCCAAAGACTCAGAGAGCCTTAAAACACTCAATGATAAGGATTCATCCACCCTTTTTGTTGTTGCTCTCTCAGGGACTGATGTTAAGTACCAAGTGGACCAGACCCAGTCTACTCGATTTGAGGTATCGATCCCTGACCAAAACAAAGGCAAGACTTCTTCTGAAGTGAAGCCGGATATTCAAACCTTGTTACTCACCACTGTTGCTAATATTCAAGCCTTACTGGTAGCAACTGATGAAGAACTAAAAGATGACAGTGCTAATGATGTTTTTGAAGCTGGAGAAGAGATGGATGAAGACGTCCAAGAGCATCAGACTAAAAAACTCATGAATCCACTGAAGAATCTCATTCATAAGAGCATAAGTCTCCATCACCAAACAGATATCAGCCTAAATCTTCCAAAACCAAGAAGACAAATGCATCAGACTCAGAGTCCTCCTCATGTTTTGAAACTCTTAAGCCTTATGACAACTACATTCCAATCACTAAAAGGAAATTGGTAAGCAATCTTCAAAACTTTTTAGAGGTTCTCTATGCTTAAGTTTTTGAAGATACATAGGAAAGTATGAGGAAGTTGCTGCCTCATATGCTGATTTGAAATAGGTCTTGATGATTTTATTAATACAAGCTTCACCAAGTATGTGAACACTAATTTTGCTCTTAGGAACTTTAAATAGATTCTCAATCTTTTCAAGATAGATCATAATACAGTACTCAGGAGGATCCTTGAAAATCTTAAAGAAGTTTAAGGTGCAGTCAAGGAGGATCCTACCCTGAATAAGAAAGTTCTTGAGGTTGCTTAGAGTTTCAAAATCTCTGAAAGTTGTTGTGGATGCTCAGAATGATCATTTAGCCAAATGGGCTAAGTCATCTACCAACCTAGCCTAGAGTGTTGGTCCTAGGCTGACCAAGATTGAAAACACTCAGGCTCTTATTCAAACTGACATTTCATCACTCAAGAACGACACCTATGAGATCTAGAGTATGATGACTGAGAGTTTCTATGCCTTTAAAGGATAGCACACTCTCTTAAGCAATGTGCCTACTACAACACTTGCTCTCACTGATGGTCTAGCAACGTTTAGGGAGGGGGGAGAATTCAATGCATACTGCCACCATCAATCTTATTAAAAAAACTCCTTCTCATACTAAGAGGGAGAAAGCTGAAAAGGAAGTTGAAGAAAAGGAGCATGATGTTATAAATGTTGAAAAAGAGCATGTGGTTGAAGAGGTTAAAATGAAGCCTGTACAGAAATCTCAGGACACTAAGTGAATTCAAATCACCATTGTCAGGCCAATAACATAGCTAAACTTGGAAGTTAAAATGATTGAATCCTCATCAAAAATTTAGTTCACTACACTACTCTTGAAATACCAATTCCTCTTCTTGAAAGCCCCTTAAGTTGCTCCAAATCCTGACAAAGGAAAAAGGGTTGTTGATAATACTAAAGAATCACCAAAAAAGCTAGTCAAAGCCTTGACTGAAGTTTTTCTAGATCTTAATGAACCAGTACGAGTTCCATTTGAAATAATGGTAAGTTGTACCACCTTATAAATGAAGAAATTCAAGCTCACTATGAATTGGAGGAGCAAAATCAAAAGGCTGCTCAGGAAGCAAAGCTACCAAATATGAACAAGCCTAAGATGATCAAGGTTGTACAAGAAGAAGCTTCAAAAGCAGGGATTGATCCTAAGATTCTTTCAAGTGCAAAAGGTGGTGAAGTGTTTTGAAAACAACAGGATGTTGAGCTAAGTGTTATACAAAGTGAAAAGATGGAAAAGATCAAGAAATCTAAAGAGTTGAGAAAGTGAAGAATTGATCAGTACAAATGGACCACTACCAGCAGATTGAAGCCTGAACCAATCACTGACATCTACATTCACCAAAACACAAAGCCAGTTGTTATAACAATCTACATGAACAATAACAAAAGGAACTTTGAGGTTCGTAATCCGTTCATGTTGTTCCTTTTGAGTTAGTAACCTAATAACTAGAAAGTTAAGATTAGCTAACTCATGGCCTGAAAGTAAAGTAAGATATTAAGTTCTTTGAAAAGGTTTTGTATGAGTAAAGATAAAACAATAAGTAAAAGACAAAAAACTAACTTTTCATCATTTAACTCTTGTTATTAAGAATTATACCCCATTGTATGTGGAACTACAATAGGGATTGAATGACAATGTATATGTGCGTGTGTGTGATCTCCTCACTAACAACTTTGCATAACTTAAAGTGTTATGCAAAGATGATAACTATGCTAACCAACTGTGCTTGCTTAGGGACTTAGTTGATTTTGGAGGAGTAGGTGTTTGTGAGAGATACAACTTTGAATGCATAAACTTAACCTACTCCTTTACAAGGCTTATCTATTTATACTACTTAGGTAGGGTCATACCCATATGGGTGATGGTGCGTGTCCTAATGCTGATAGGCTAGTACATATTGTACAACTTTGTCTCTATTACAACTCTAATATAAGTATAGGACAAACACACTTTCTAAGGTCAGTGCTGACACTGGCCTTGTCTTCATACCCTATTCAGGATAGTTTGTCTTCAGGTAGATAATAGCTTAAACTTATTCATTTCAAACTATCTAGCCTATTCTTTAGGCTCTTATCTTTAGGGCCTTCTAGTTGTTGGAGATCGTATGGGGCTCGGTAAGTTAATTTCCATAACTCACTGAACCCATCACCTTCTTCTTTGGCTCAAGGACTTAATTTACTAAGAACTACCTCACTAAATGGTTGAGTCTTTCTTATAGACTCAGGCTGAGCACTTAAAGGCAACTCACTGAGTGACTATTTACTTAGTGACATTGAATTGTTAAAAGTTATCTAACACTTAGGATATTTTGTATTCAAATTCTAAGTGAAAGATCATTAGGCACTGAATTGGCCCAATAATCTCCCCCTATTTGGATATAAATATAGCCTAAGTGTTTTTTAGTGTACGTGAGTAAATACAACTTCTTCTTACATTGAGTTCAAGAAAGCCTATAAGGATACTGAGTTTTTTAAAGGTACTTCATTAAAACTGTTACAAGGCCCTATCATCTATTACAAAAGATAATTAAAAATACAACAGAAGTACTCAGTCCAACTTTTATCCCACATATTCCCACTTCACCTTCTTTGACCTTAGCTTCACTTGGTTAGGGTTATTGGCAATCAACTTCCTTAGCTTCAGGCAGAACCTTGTATTTTCAGGAGTAGTGATGTTAGAGGCCATCACTAGGTAGGTCAACATGGTCTCTATTCCTACTTTATTAATGTCACTCATTCTTTAGAAGGCCTCATTAACAAAGACATCAATAAAGAACATTACATATTCAGGCTCTTCTATCACCATGTTGTTGATAAATGGGACACCCTCAAAAGACTCATATTACACTCTAATGTAGGAATGCAGATCTCATGTTCCAATTCCATTTTCTTTCTTTTCCTTTATGTGAGTTAAAAAGAAGCTTGTTTAGGGAGATGATATTGAGATATTGAGAGTCATTGAGATATTGAGAGTCATTGAGATGATATTGAGGAAGCTTGCTCTAATACCACTTGTTGGTCCTAATAATTATGTAATATATGATTATATTAACACGAGACCGAAATGATACTAATAACACAATTTGTACTTTTTAGTATTTATAAATATTATTAGAAATGAATCAAAGATTTACAAGGGATAGTTGCAGAACACTATCCTGATTGAATGACAAATAAAACTCTCATGAATCAAAGCTAAGCTTATACTTCATGAGAGGATGATCCTATTAACTATAATACATTGTATTATTTTTTGTTTGTTTAAAATCTATACATTTCATGATTTGAGGTCCTATGATCCTCTTTTTTGCATTTCATGCAATAGAGGATCCTATAACAATCATCAGTTAAGTGATTGGTATAGTGACAAAGTCCACATTTAAGCTTTGGATTTTGTATAGGCTTTGGCCTGAGTGACTTAGATGAGTTAGTGTTCTGAACTTTAGGTTTAGAATCTTGACTTATTTTTGATGAGTCAACTGACTAGGATGACTCAGACTATGAAATTTATGATTTTGATTCTTGAGTCTTTTGGGTAGAATTGACCATTTCATCAATTAACATCCGAACAAGTTTAGTTAATTCACTTATCTTTGATTCTTGTTTAGTGTTAATGACTTTAGTAGGAACTGAAGGAGTGATTGGCTGAGTATCATTGACAATGACAGGTCCTGAAACACTCTTACTTGAAGATTCTTGTGCTTCAGGCTTTGTATGTTTCATGATACCTAAGCCCGGTCTCTCTCTTAGAGAGTGATCTTGATAGGTTAATTTCAATACCTTAGAGCTTGGTGAAGCTCCTTAAATATTTTTTAGTAGAGGTAAAGGGGTAATAGATTCTGCTTCAGAATCTTTTGATGACTCAAGGTCATTAGATGCCTCAGTAGGTTTCAGAGACTCAATTACAGCTTGACTTTCAGGGACTATAATTTTTCCAGTATTAAAGTTTGGACATTTGTTATCAGGGTTGTGTCTCTCAACCCAGTCTTTGGATTTTAAGACCATTTCATGGTCATAATCCAGGGAGGCATGTATGAAAAGGTTCTCATTAGCCTCTTTCTTTGAGGACGATTCACTAAGCAGTTCACCACCAATAATTTTCTTCTTTTGGTTTGGGATTTGCTCACTCATGCATTGACTAACCTTTTTTGAGCTAGTTAGCCACTTTTTATTGACAATTTTTTCTTCCTTTAATTGTTCTTGAAGAGCATGATTTAACTTAGTGAGTTTAGGGTTTTAAATTTGAAAAGTGACACCATCAAGCTTTGCTTGTTGAAGAACAAGTAGATCATCTCTACACTTATTTAATTCAAAAACCAATTTGTTATATTTTGAAAACAAGTTTAATATCTGCTCTTCAACAAATTTAAGGTCAACATTAATATACTTGAGGTAATTTTTCCAATCGGCATCCTCATCCATATAGAGAAGGGTATTCACCTTTCTCATGGTGATGTTAATCCATTCACCATTTCGAGCATGATTCTTTCCAACTGAAAGTTAATCATCAGCTAGAGCCATCGATACCATGACTTCTGTCATCTCCCTATCATCTGGGACTTCTTCCTCATCCCAATCAATAGTTTCAGCAACAAGGCCTTTGTTCTTTGATTGAAAGGTCTTTGGGGTCTAAAAAGTAAAGGGATTGGCCTCAAGGAGTGTAAGTTTGTGTCACACCCCCAAAATGGATCGCAACAGAATAGGTAACTAGGGGCGTGATTTCATGAACATCTCAAACACAGAGCATAAAGAACGACCACTATATGGACGTTTGAAAATAATACCTCGTTGCTTTGATTAAAATAAAAGAGTTTTACAATAATTCAAATGTGTCTAAAACACATCGGAAGCATAAATAGGTTTTTGCAAGATAAAGTGTAACACCCCCAAAAATGTGTCGCAGCGGAAATATGTCCGGGGAAGTTACTTCATAATACAACAGCACAAGATACAAGAGAACGACCTCTAAATGTGTCGTTTGAAAAGTAATCTCGTTGATTTCTTTGAAATTGATATAACATTTGTCCCATAATTGCATCACAATGAAAAGCTTGAAAATAATCCAACGAGATTTGATCATTTGTATGTAAGTAGAAATCCATAAATGAAATCTTGTCAATTTTAGACTCCATTGCACATCAAGTAAGCCAAGCATCTAATTCACCTGAGAAAAACATGCTTAAAAGTGTCAACATTAAAGTTGGTGAGTTCATAGAGTTTTGTAAGTATAAATGTAAATGTTGGAATCCAAAGATTTATAAAGTATGTATGATTATTTCAATCCTTATAATAATCGCCAAAAATGTAAGAGTAAATGTAGAACCAAAAGAGTTTAGTGTTTATTGCTTCGCCGCAATATAATGAAAAGTGTTCAGAAATTAGTAATGTTCAATAAGTAGTATGGACAGTGAGATCGTTGATTTTCCAAAATGTATGGGTCTACTATAACAGATACAGTACCACATAAATAATATCTACTGTTGCGCTAAGCTCATGACACTGAAGCTCGACATCTATGTATGCAATTTAATGCAAATAAAGGCCCGTGTAGATGTTCAAACCCGTAACATCCAAATTGTTCCGACATGTATGCATTCGTGTTTCAGTACAAAACTAGTGAGAGCTACTCACCGAACAGGGGATGATCAATTCGCCCAAATAGATCTATTTATACACTCGCGCTTCCTTAACCGGTCCTCCGGTCAAGAATCTAACAGTTCATGATAATGGGCAATGGTGGGTTATGTTATTTAGTCAAACACGTAAACAGGAGGTGATAACCGAAAACACTTGTGTCCAATAAAAATTAACTGTTGTATTTGTAAATAGCTTTGAGTACTTAAATCCATAAGTAGAAAAGAGTATGGATATAATCAATAAGTAATCGAATTGTAATGAGTATGTAAACAATTTTGTAATCGCATAGGCAAGTGAGTATGTAACAAAGTATGAAACCAAGTCTGTAATCAACCATGTAATTGTTTGTAAAGAGTTGCGAAATCAAGTATGTAAACCAAGTGTGTAGAATAGGATGTAAAAGGTGTTGTAAATGAATATGTAAACAGTTGTATTGAGCATGTATTCTCCCCTGAGATTTTGTAAAGTAAATGTAAAACAAGTGAAAGAGGGGCTATAAACTCACATCGATGATGAAGAACGATTGGCGGGAATGTACACATTGAGTACAAGACAAAATGAAAACTGAAACGGCTCGACCAAGAAGTTGCAATTGATCTTAACACCTAGTCCCACTAGCCTAAGATAATGTATTTGGGTTTCCCGATGATACTGTTTAATTCAACGAGATCAATTGATACAGATTTAGATTTAAAGTTGTAATAGTTTGGTGGTTGGCTAAATAAATAAATTAAAAAGTAAACGCCAAGTGTGTAATATATTCCGTATATATTACATAATGAAAAATGACCAAGTGCATAATTCACATCGTAAATTATATAACAAGATACACACCCAAAAGTATAACTCAAAGCGTATTTAGTACCACGGACATGTTTTATATTGCAAAAGATGCACTTTAAATTAAAGTGGTCTAATTATATAATACCTCCCAAGTATTATATAAGAAAGGTGATAAAAATAAATGACACTAAATAATTTGACACGTTGTAAAGTTGTGGACTAGATAAATGAAATCTCTAAAATTATAGCTTACGTTTGATTATCGGGTCTTCATGATTTAATAATTCTTAAGACATTTCAAGAAAATAAATAAAGTAGATTTGTAAAAATTTACTAAACGTACTAGTTTATAAAAATCCCGGCATGACCTATTTGTTTATTTAAAGTTTTCCATATTAACAAAAGTTAATCATTTTCTCTCAATTCAATACATGTTGCAAACCCAAACACATCCCTTAACAGTTATTATAAACACAAAAAGGAAGAAAAATGAAAATAATAAATAAAATATTTATTTAACCAATACCATATTTAGATCCGGTTTAATATATATATTTATATATGAAATCTTTTAAATTTTATTGTCCACTTATATAATACCAAACGCACCCTTTGTGCGGTTAAACCAACCAAACACACCCTTGGTGTTTTATTCTATTTAAACCAAACGCGCCCTATGTCGTTGAATCGAAAGCCAAACGCACCCTACTTTCTGGAAACAGCCCAAACACTCCTTTATGGATTTCTGCCAAACCAAACACGCATCATGGCTGTTAAACAGCCACCCAAACGCACCCTAAACAGATTATAACTAAATCAAACGCACTCTAATCTATGTTGCAGTCAGTCAAACGCACCCTGCTATGCTCCCTTATAAACCAAACGCACTCTACGGCCCATAACAATAAACACACGCACCCCGGTGACGGCTGCCATAAACCCAACGCACCCTATGGAGGTGGTCTACGGCTGACCCATGACAAACGCACCCTTTTCAGGTGGTTTTACAACCAAACGCAGCCTCTTGCTGGTTCAATAAATCCAACACACCCTTTGGTGTTTATAGAAAACCAAGCGCACCTTTTGGTGCTGTTATAACGAAACCAAGCGCACCTTTAGGGGTGCTTGTACAGCGAGGTGATGATGTGGTTGAGATGGCCACGATGGTGGTTATGCTGTCGAGGTGATGACGGCTGTGGTGTTGTGGCCGCGGTGATGGGTGGGTCGTGGAAATGGTGTCGGTGGTGATGTAGTGATGTTGATGAGGTGATGTCGATTGGGTGAAGATGGTAGAGGTGGTGTTGGTGGTTCGGCATGGAGGTCGCCGGAAGTACTCGCCGGAAAAAGAATGGGGGCGCCGGAAAGATATAGAGAGGAGGAGGGAGATGGGATGGAGGCTATGATATAAAAAATGAGAACCCTAATTCTTATAACTATATATTTCAAAGTTTCCAAAAAAATGACAAGTGTAAGATACTTGAGGGTTAGGGGTGAAAATATTTCCACAGGGACCTAAAACGTAAAATATGAGTATTATTTTGTAAAACAATGGTTCAGGACTCGTTTGGGCAAGTTAACGGATGATTCAACGCACGAAACTTGCGCCATTGTTTTCTAAATCATTTTTCTGATAAAAATGAGTATTCACTCGACTAATTTTCGTAAACGTTTTATAAAATTTATTTAAAACGTTTATTATTTATTTTGTGACTTGGTTAAAAATAAAAAGAAATTTTAACTCGGATATTCGCGTTATCAACAACGCTTAAATAAGTAAAATATTAAATAATTTTATTTAATATTTTTATTAAATAAATAGTGATAATTAAAAAAATAAATTTAATTATTTTTGTGTGTCGGTATCTATTGTGTGCAGTTTTCAAAACTTTGCGGGGCTGTTTTAGCCCTCTTCTGCTTGTTTTCAAGTCTCGGGTAAAACTAAAAAGTTGTCTGAAATATTGTTTTACATCAAATTGCTTTAGGGTCCGAATCGTGAAAACATGATTTAGTGGTTCGTTTTTGATAAATCAACTATGAATTAGTATATATCCTTTTTCGTTTTCGAATCAAATAAGTTAAAAAAAAATCTTTCCCTTGAGAGATGTAATAATAAATATGATTTATTATTTAAAATATGTTTCGAAAATTTTACCAGTTACGCGGTAATCGTTTTTATGTGACGATAAAAGGTCATAAGTCAAAAAGTAAGATCGGACCTGAAAAGTCAAAGTTTAAAATAGTCATTTAAAATTCTGAAAATTTCCGGATGTTACAGACGAAAATCACTTTTTGCTGTTACAAACACTACCAACAAGATACTCGCCACGATTCCAAGACCATCATGAGATCTTTTTGGCCATCCTTTACAACAAGTGATCTTCTTTGTATATTCATTTCGTCCCCTAATAAAATGATAACCCTTTACAACTAATCCCGTTTTGACCCGTTTCCCAACTTGCACAACCATTTCATTAAGTTTCATTAATGCAGTAACTAATTTCTTTAATAAGGTAACAAAAAGTATTTACGGGTCAAAAGGCCAATCACGCCCGTTTCAGCCTGCATTAAAAATGACCCGTTTTAACCCATCCCCTTTTGACCCGTTACCCGAGACGCCCATTTTGGACCTCTTGTATCATATATATATGTTGTAAATCTGTTTCATATATTTTTCCAAGGTTATGCAAGATGGTCAAGTTAAACAATCAGGAAACTATGAGGATCTCTTAACGGCAGGGACAACTTTTGAACAGCTTGTGAATGCGCATAAAGAAGTTATTACAGGCTTAGAGCCTTCACCTTCCGAAAATAAAGCCGAACTCCAAAGAATAGTAAATATCCATCAAAGCATGGAAGACGTAAACAAAAGTGAAGGGAAACTAATAAATGGTCTCCCGGGAGTTCAGTTGACCGAAGAAGAAGAAAAGAGGGTTGATACTGTTGAATGGAAACCATTCTTGGATTACATCGTTATCTCGGAAGGATTATGGTTTTCGATTCAAAAATGTTGCCAGTTTATCAATGGTTAAATTGGCTTGGTATTTTCTCAGATGCAAAGAATTCCTCTCAAATTTGTAGCTGGCGGTTATTTTGTCTACATTATTTTGGATTGTATGATCCAACGGGAAGTTCACTTGATAACTGACCTTCTAGTTAAATGTATTGGCAGCCAGGTATCACAACATATGAAATTGACCGAGAAGTTCACCAAATGATAATTGACAATGGAGCTTATCCTTCACCTCTTGGTTATGGCGGTTTTCCCAAACTTGTTAAATTCTAAATCAAACTAGCCAAGTCACTTGATCTGAACATGATGCCACCTTACTATTTGGCTTGGTTTTCACTTTAATCCCTGGAATGAATGAAATGTTTGACCGGTCTGCAGATCTCGGTGTTGAAAGCATCATGATCGGTATGTCACACAGAGGGAGATTGACTGTTTTAGGTAACGTTGTTAAGAAACCGCCAAGATAAATTTTCAGCGAGTTTAGTGGGGGATTCGGCCCATTGAAGAAGTCGGGCTATATACAGGAACCAGTGATGTAAAATATCATATTGGATATCAACTTTATCCTTTCAGTAATTCATCATGCGCTCAAACAACAACATCGTGCAGCTGTATGTTCATCTCCAGCGAGCTCGTGTTCCTCGAACAAAAGATATGATCTTATGGATGCTAACAAGAAAGTTGATCTTGAACATGTGCAATGCCCACAGGAAAGCAAAATTCTGACGAACATCATCAAGAATCATCCATTACGATTCAGCATTGCAGCTTCTTCCTCCGTACCATGGATTTATATGGCACAGTTCTGGCATACTTTGAAGGAAGACGGTTCAAAGTATAGGCTCAAGTTTATGCTGGATAAGAAAGAACTTTCTCTTACACTGGATGACTTCAGAACAATCTTTCATCTACCACATGCAAATGACAACAATCATAATTCATTCATGCCACCACCATCATTTTCGGACATGGTTCCATTCTATAAACAACAATTGGGCTTTACAATGGAGCTGAAGACATCATCAAGCTTTAAGACAACTGGCCTTCTGCAACCATGGCAAACATTATGTAAGATATTTTCCAAGTGCTTGACAACACGTGTCACGGGATGGGATCAATCGCCGTTGCAGATAATGCAAATGATGTATTGCTTTGTCAATAATATTCACGTGGATTATGCGGAGTTACTATTCTCTTCATCATCCAACATCTTCGATTTCTTATCCGAGATTTACAAAGATCATCATTAGTCATTACATAACCAGTTTCCCTGAAATTTCAAGATGTGCTCGTGACATGTATCACAACCTGCAAGATGATGATATAATGAAAAATATCTTTAATTCAGGGAGACACAAAGATAAAGTTGGCATGCAAATTCCAGATTGGATGATCACTAAAGAGATGAAGCACACAGAACATTACATGATGTATGCGGAGGTGTTTGGGTTAGATGTTCCTCTGACTCAGTCACAACCGACCGATTCTACCCAAGGAATACATATGACACTTAGCGCCCCTAGGTCACCTGCCCCTAAAAAGGATACAACAGAGTCAAGTGCTCCAAAAAGATCTACTGTGATTCGTTTTTGTCTTCCTGAAAGGAGATCTACACGTTTAACTCCACTAGCTCCAGTGCCAACTATTGATAAAGCAGATGAGATGATCTTACAAGACACATTACATGTAAGTCTTGTTGAGCACAAAAGTCGAGAAGAGCAAGAAGCCAGAGAGATGTGGAACTGGTCAACAAGCACTTGGCGTCTGAAGAGATTGAAAAGATAGTGGAAGGATCAGAGATTGTTATTAATGAACCACAGATTCCCGGCACTAGGTTAGAGCCCAGGAGTGATAAGGAAAGTCCGAAGGTGGAGAGCACTAATGATGAAGAGGTGGAAATTACTAATGTTGTCATACATGTCAATGTTAATGAAGAGGAGGATGAAATAACTGATGAAGTGTATGAATTAAAGCGAAGGGAGAAAGGGAAGATTGTAAAGGAGTTTAGGAATACACAATTCCCCACACTAATTAAATCTCCTAGGACTCATACTAATCTCGTATCTTCTAATACTGAGAAACTCCAGGAATTGACGGTAACCGATACGCAAACAACATCATCATCAAGATCACACAACACCAAATTATCTAAAACAAATCAGCTTCTATCATTATTCAAAGCCAAACCTGCTCGGTTCAAACGATACAAGAATTTCTTTCAGGAGTTACAAGGACGTTATACATATTTGTTTAGACATCTCAAAGAGAGATTTTTGTCAAGAAAGTCATTCGATACGCTTGTTGATCATCTACAAGAAGTAATGGTCGAATCATTACCTACTATGGTAGACACGCATATTAAGGAGCAGGTTAAAAAGTAAGTTCCTGAGCAGGTTAGAGATCAAGTTCCAGTGTATGTTGCAGAAGGGCTGATTATGGAAAGACAAAAGACTAAAGAAGAGATAGAACAGATGATTGCTAAAGCTATTTTATAAGAGCGTGGGAATATACAGGCTGAAATCTCCTCACAAATTCAGAAAGCGATTGACCATCACATTCCTTCTCAAGTTGATGCGTTAGTAAGAAGTTATATGTCTTGTCACATCCTTCATGTTCATCCAGCTCAATCACAAATACTCTCTGTTCTAGAACAACAATATCAACTATATATTTCCATGAAAAACGATCCTCAGTTGCAGCAACAAGATATAGCAATATGGCTTGCACTTCAGATGAGTTAAACAAGTTTGAGATCTTTCAGGTACACAATACATGTAGAACCTGTCAACCGTTCGCAAGAGATCAGGACGACCTCTGATGATGCTCCTCCTGGGGGCGAGAGGGAGAATAGTGCAAAGCGGCAGCAAGACATCTGTGTACGAAGCATATTTGTCTAGAGAGTCTCCGTTGGACAAGTCAAAAAAAATTGAAGAGGAACAAGGTTCCATCACTTCAGGGTAATCGCAAGAGGCAAGTAGATGATTATGATTTTTGGACTGATTCTTATGCTTCAGATGATGATGAAATATCGACGAAAGCAGCAAGTGTCACAAGATATTATGGAAGAAGTATCACTGACTATTGATGAAGCAAAGTTAAAGAAAATGGAAGATGGCTGATGAGATGTTGAGACAGAGATGTACTTCAGGAGATGAGCATCAGTATCACATTGATCAGATGAAGAATTTCTTGAAGAGTGACATTGTCTGGGAGAGTAGAAAAGAAATTCTTGTCTCTCCACATCCACGAAA
Source organism: Tanacetum coccineum (assembly GCA_026074375.1). Taxonomy (NCBI): domain Eukaryota; kingdom Viridiplantae; phylum Streptophyta; class Magnoliopsida; order Asterales; family Asteraceae; genus Tanacetum; species Tanacetum coccineum. The sequence goes on from BQNB010033569.1 coordinate 28,442, forward strand.
GACCACACCATTAGTTCATAGCTGTCAAAAAGATCCTGAAGCTCCAGCATTATCTCTGATTAATCAAGACCTTTTGTATTTGAAGAAAGGAAATTCTGGACCCGAGAAGATAGTTTTGTCACTTCACAAGTTTCCAGCAATTATCTTCAACGATGATGATATTGAAGAACGAACTTCCAGATGGGTGAATAAGAGTGTAAAGAAATTCAATCCTTATGCTCGATATGGTGTTGAACATTGGAAGAATCCTCATGCGAAGATCTTTTACATAAGGAAACAGAAAGAGCCTGGAAAACCAAAGGAAGAGATTTATTCAAATTCAAAAATCGTTCAAGTCATCAAGACGTACTGGGAATTGGGTCATGAACACAAGTTTATCACAGAGATTGTTGCAAGAAGAGCTAATGATTGCATCGTATCAATTACCGAGCCTGATTACAAGAATCTTAACAAGAACGATATTGAGGACATATACTTGTTGATTATGAATGGCAAGATACCGGATTATGCAGATACAGGATTGCTATGGTCTTTATCAGTCTTCATTAGAAGTTCAGTGATATGGGAAAGAGTGCATGACTTCCAACTTGGAATTGAAAGCTATCAACAGAAGGTTAATCTCACTGCACCAACAATAACTTTCCCAGGAATTGAAGAGCATGATATGTTCTCCATCATCTATGAGCCTGTGCATGGAATTATTTACAAGAATAGTAAGAAAGAGAAACGGGTGATGAGACATACAGAAATTCATAAGTTTTGTGATGCAACGTTAAATAGAGTGTTAGAAGGTCTGAAGAGTTATAATAATGATGTCAAGTATGGATACGTACAAAAAGATCTCACCAAAGATGAAACAGAATACTTGAAGTTGTTTGAAGAAGAGATTGAAGAAAGATTGAAGCATCGAAGGCAGATGAGAAGATGGGAGATGTACGTGAATGGAAGACCACTTGGATTAAGAAGAGAACGCCCTGAATAATCGACCCTTAGGGGGAGATTGTTAGGATCATTAAAAGTGTCGATTATGTGATTTTGTATTATTTAAGTCATTAGTGTTTCTTTTGATAATGTCAAAGTAGTTTGTAATAAGGTATATTATGCTAAAAGAATGAAATAGCATAATTACCAAAGTCTAGGGACTAGATGTGACAAGTTAGGAAAATAAGGAAGGGAAGCCTCCTTCCCTCACCTATAAATACCCCTCTAATCTTCATTAGAGGGGGATGCATTTTTGTAACAAACTCTTCCATTTTCCCTCCATTTTATAGCATTTGAATTTCAAATACTTGTCCTTCTCTACTATTCTCTCTATGCATTCATGTTCGATATGATTGATTCAAGATTCATGTGACCTATCAAGTGGTATCAATCGCCAATAGAGAATTAGAGTGTTCGTTTTGTGAGAATTTTTCACGACCGAGAAGTGTAATATGAGGTTCGAAGAATTCGGTTGAAGATTTTGAGCTTTCGAGATTAGTTTTGGCAGAAAATTCGAGTTATTGGACGTTATCGAGTGTTGTTTTGCAAATTCAGCAGTTCTCGGAAGTAGTTTTTTCGTTCTCGGAAGGAGTTGTTCATTCTCGAAAGTGTTTTCTTGTAATTTTACAAGATTCAGTAGTGTTAATAGTATAGTTTCGGTAGAAATATCTTGTAATAGATATATACGATCTTTCGGTTCAATCAAAAATCGTATATTAGGATCTTAATATCAAACTCGATTATGGGTTAATGGCATACTTTTCAGTTTGAGCCATTATCAGATATGAACCCAAATAAGTCTCACAATAACCCGATCAACTGTGTTTTTGTGTTAATAATCCTATTTGACCGCATTATTAGCCTAAAAATCCACTCGCACCATGCAATATACATGCCATGTCATTTTTTTTACCATGTCAGCCCCCATGTCATCCCCTAACAACTGTTCTTCCCCTTATAACTGTTCTTCCCCAATTGAAACACACACAACACAAACACCAACACACAACCCTAACAATTAAATCACAAACATGTCGGCATTTTCTTTCAAATCAAAAACCCCAAATTGAAGAACGAAAAGGGTCAATATCTTTGTGAATGCGAGGATTCAAAATAGGATGAAAAGAACCGTCTCATATCAATTGCAGAAAACTAACCAGAAATTATGAGCTGCATATTTATATGTTGTTGCAAAATTAACCAGAAAAATCTTGTCATCTTTTTGTTACTTTAAGTTTCCATTTGGACTAAAAAGTCTTGCTAGCTTTCGATTTGTTTTTCACGTTTACCGTTAATGGAGTCTGCTCTATCTATTTGGTCGAATGCATTTTATAATGACAAAATGGTGATCTAGTTTTTATACATACTGATCTTAGATCAGTTAGCATGTTATAATGATGAATTGGTGAAATAGTGAAATGCTTCTGAATTGGTGAAATGCATCCTGGTCTTAGCAAGTTATAGTACTAGTAGTATCATGTTAGCATTTTATAATGATCTTAGCATGTTACGGTAGTAGTAGTAGTTGTTGTTGTAATCTGCTTGGTTAAACAAACACCCCTTTTGTTTTTTTTCCATTGTTAACAACTATATCAGCAAGCCAGCAAAAGGGGTGTTTGTTTTCTTTTTTTTTTCCTGCAATTAGCAGCTAAGCTGCATAAAAAGAGGTGTTTGTTTTCACAATGTGATGCACACTCACATATATAGGAGCAAGGGGTGATATAACATCAAGGGGTATTTGTTTTTTGGCCTGCAAGGCTGCGAAAAATCAGCAGCAAAAGGGGTGTTTGTTTTCTGTTTTTTCCCTGCAATCATCAACTAAGCTGCATAAAAAGGGGTGTTTATTTTCACAATGTGATGCACAACTTTTTATCCAGTGTTACGGATACATGAAAGTTGTTCAGGAGACTTGAATCCAGTCTAGAAAGCTGAAAGCCAGTCCCTCTTTGAAGTGACGTAATCCTTGCTGGCCAGGAATTCGTCATTAAGGATTGAGGTAACCTTATTTTGTATCCGATCAATATCTTCTTTTGTTGCTTGGCCAAAATTTCTAATAACCTGAACTGCAAAGACTGACGATAATCACTTGTTGCTGTTAGACGAAAATCACTTTTTGCTGTTACAAACACTACCAACAAGATACTCGCCACGATTCCAAGACCATCATGAGATCTTTTTGGCCATCCTTTACAACAAGTGATCTTCTTTGTATATTCATTTCGTCCCCTAATAAAATGATAACCCTTTACAACTAAAGCCCATTTTGACCCGTTTCCCAACTTGCACAACCATTTCATTAAGTTTCATTAATGCAGTAACTATTTTCTTTAATAAGGTAACAAAAAGTATTTACGAGTCAATAGGCCAATCACGCCCGTTTAAGCCTGCATTAAAAATGACCCGTTTTAACCCATCCCCTTTTGACCCGTTACCCGAGACGCTCATTTTTGACCTCTAGTATCATATATATATATATATATATATGTTGTGAATCTGTTTCATATATTTTTCCAAGGTTATGCAAGATGGTCAAGTTAAACAGTCAGGAAACTATGAGGATCATCTCTTAACGGCAGGGACAGCTTTTGAACGGCTTGTGAATGCGCATAAAGAAGTTATTACAGGCTTAGAGCCTTCACCTTCCGAAAATAAATCCGAACTCCAAAAAACAGTAAATATCCATCAAAGCCTGGAAGATATAAACAAAAGTGAAGGGAAACTAATAAATGGTCTCCCGGGAGTTCAGTTGACCGAAGAAGCAGAAAAAGGCGGTTTGATAAACATGTTTGAAAGGAAACAAATCCTGGATTACATCGTTATCTCAGAAGGATTATGGTTTTCGATTCAAAAATGTTGCCAGTTTATCAATGGTTAAATTGGCTTGGTATTTTCTCAGATGCAAAGAATTCCTCTCAAATTTGTAGCTGGCAGTTATTTTGTCTACATTATTTTGGATTGTATGATCCAACAGGAAGTTCACTTGATAACTGACCTTCTAGTTAAATGTATTGGCAGCCAGGTATCACAACATATGAAATTGACCGAGAAGTTCACCAAATGATAATTGACAATGGAGCTTATCCTTCACCTCTTGGTTATGGCGGTTTTCCCAAACTTGTTAAATTCTAAATCAAACTAGCCAAGTCACTTGATCTGAACATGATGCCACCTTACTATTTGGCTCGGTTTTCACTTTAATCCCTGGAATGAATGAAATGTTTGACCGGTCTGCAGATCTCGGTGTTGAAAGCATCGTGATCGGTATGTCACACAGAGGAAGATTGACTGTTTTGGGTAACGTTGTTAGGAAACCGCTAAGACAAATTTTCAGCGAGTTTAGTGGGGGATTCGGCCCATTGAAGAAGTCGGGCTATATACAGGAACCGGTGATGTAAAATATCATATTGGAACTTCTTATGATCGGCCCACAAGAGGCGGTAAAAGAATCCATTTATCTCTAGTTGCCAACCCGAGTCATCTGGAAGCTGTGGACCCCGTTGTGGTTGGTAAAACCAAGCCAAATAGTACTATTCAAATGACGTCAACAGAACAAAAAACTTGAGTATCTTGATTCACGGTGACAGGAGTTTTGCGGGTCAGGGTGCTGTTTACGAGACTTTTGCATCTTAGTGCACTTTCAAATTATACAACGTGTGGGACTATTCATATTGTGGTGAATAATCAAGTTGCTATTACTACTGATCCAAAATCGGGAAGGTCTTCACAGTATTATACGGATGTTGCTAAAGCTTTGAATGCTCCAATTTTTTTTGGTACGTTTTTGGTCATTTAAGTCCGTTTTCCTAGGTAAATGGTATGTGTAATTAAACACATACCATGGTTGATATTATTTGTTATCGTCGGTTTGGACATAATGAAATTGATTAACCATCGTTTACACAGCCTAAGATGTACAAGGTAAAAACATAGTTAAGTCAGTTTTTTCTAGTTTCTAGGTTTTGAACTTATTGTTTTATGTATAGTTTCTAATGCTTACGCGTGATCTTGGTCCTTACAGGTTTTAGGTTCTGGTAAATTTAGTTTTGTGGTCAAATCTGGTCAACACATTAATTTGATGGATTAAGTGTTAATCTTGAATTTTGTAATGACTAATTTTGACTATGTTTGGAATTATGGGTAATTTGCTATGTCACAAGACTTAAAATTCTAGTAGTTGTAGGTTTGACACGCTGATAAGAAGCCGTGATTAACTATATAGATAACATTAACGAGTTCTCGTCTTTATGCTACTTAATTTATTTTCTGTTTTTTTATGTTTTTTAAAGCTTGTATATGTTATATGTTCTGTAAGAGTTTATACCTGATCATACTTTTTATGATTACAGAAGTTGAGAGTTACGGTCTTGGTGTCGAAGGCAGCAATTCATTTGCTACATTGCAAGTTTTTTTGAAAATCTATGTCTGTTTTTTTACATCATGTAAATTATGCAATGTCTTGATATGGACAATGTGATGCGTGCAGGCGCAGAAGCTAACAGGGATACCACACTACCCGAAGACTTCAAGGCGGCTGGTTTTGGCATCAGTGTTGATGATGCAGGTACCATTGTTGAAGGCCATAACCCTGAAAAGCTAAAATCACATGGAGGGGTAGATGGTCTTGCAACCAAGCTTAAAACATGTACCACCAATGGACTTGCTATGGACGACAAAGAGTTGGCTACCAGACAGGAACTTTATGGAACCAATGAGTTCACTGAACGTGAGCAGCGAGGCTTTTGGGTGTTTGTATGGGAAGCGCTCCAAGATATGACTCTTATGGTTCTTGTTGTGTGTGCCTTTGTGTCCTGATTGTCGGCATCGCAACAGAAGGATGGCCAAAAAGATCTCATGATGGTCTTGGAATCGTGGCGAGTATCTTGTTGGTAGTGTTTGTAAGTCTAACAGCAACAAGTGATTTTCGTCAGTCTTTGCAGTTCAGGTTATTAGAAATTTTGGTCAAGCAACAAAAGAAGATATTGATCGGATACAAAATAAGGTTACCTCAATCCTTAACGACGAATTCCTGGCCAGCAAGGATTACGCCACTTCAAAGAGGGACTGGCTTTCAGCTTTCTAGACTGGATTCAAGTCTCCTGAACAGCTGCATAAAAAGGGGTGTTTATACAAAGCTTTTTGATATTGAGTTTTAATAAAGGTGATGCATCTACTTTTTATGCTTTAGTGTGGCTACTTTTTAATAAAGTGTTTCTGACATATACTCAATATCTTTCTATTCATTTTAATTTACTGCTTTTATATTTATTTGTTTAATGTATTGTGATGCAGTGGAATATACATTTTGTGTAGAATATACATTATAATGCAGCAAAATAACAAAGTGATGCACTAAATTCACAAGAGGAGGATATGTAGTGCATGTGCATAAGTGTTTTCTTTTATATAACCGGTTCATCATAGTTATAATACGTTGTGATGCAGTAACTTTTTAACTAAGATGCACTAACTTTTTAAGTACTAAAAAAATACGTTGTGATGCAGTAACTTTTTAACTAAGATGTACTAACTTTTTAAGTACTAAAAAAAGACTATCATTAGAAGAAAAAATAATTAGTTTCCAACAGACATAAAAGTAAAAAATTACTTATCAAACATTGATCATTCAATTACCTACAATAACTAGAAGACTTTAAACATCTAAAAGAAAGATACTTGACTGAAAGTGTTCATAAGCAAAGTACTGAGAGTATTGATCATTCAATTAAGTTCAATACAATTGTCGATTAACTTTTGATGCAAATCTTGATTCACTTTGACAACGTTATCTGTAAGAATTTTGGAAGTCTTTGTTTTCTTCTTTGCATATTATTCTGCTTCTTTCAATACCTTTGCCCTTTTACATCCTCAATATCGTTATCAATGTTGTCGATGATGTCAATTTCAACTGTCTTCATATTGAAGCAGATTGGATAGTCGTGATATCACGTCTTTGAGAACTTCATCAAAGGAAAGAAAACCCTTTAGAGATATTAAGCGCATCAAAATCACTGAAATTAATAATTAAACTGGCATGCAATATAGTATAAATGTAATGCACCAGAAATAAAACTGTAATGCAGTAAAAAACTATAAATACATTACAAATATTTACTACTCCATTACACTTATATTCTAATGCATTACTATTCATTTTCTAGTACATTACTATGTGATGCAATTGAATTTAAACTGGCATGTAATAGAGTATAAGAGTAATGCATTAGAAATAAAACTGTAATGCATTAGAAATAAATCCCAAGCAACAAGATCCGCAAATGATTGAGATCTTCATTTTGCTTATGATAGTTGTTTTTTTTTTGATTGTTTTAAATAAGTCTTAGTCTTTGATATTATTAGTTTGTATGTTAATTCCTATTTTGTCATTGTAGTTATTGTCTTTAGTAGTTTGGTTATTGATCATTTTGTATTGGAATGAGCTTGTTAATGTCATCTTTTATGTCTAGACAAGTTTGGTCTTTTTAGGGGTTTTTCTTAATTATACTCCCTCCGTCCCACATTAAGTGTCCACTTGACTTTTTCAAAGTCTTTTTTCTTCAACTTTGACCTTAATGATTTCTTCTTATGTTATATGATACTTGATGCAAGATATATGAATGGATAGAGTTTTGAATATATTTTTCGTTGGTAGAATTTTCGTTCAATATTATATAACACAAACAAAAATATTTATGGTCAAAGTTGAGGAAAAAAGACTTAAAAGATTCCATTGTGGACACTTAATATAGGACGGAGGGAGTACTTTTCTTGGTCTTTTTTCTTGTAAATAACTTTCGTTTTATTTAATACATTTTACCTTTAAAAATATTTAAATAAATTTATTATCTAACTTTGGTACTAAATATTGCATCACATTGTAAGTTATAACGCATCACATTGTAAATTTTACTGCATTAAATTCTATATTTTAATGTATCACAGTGTAAATTTTACTGCATTAAATTGTATATTTTACTTCATCACTATGTAAATTTTACCGCATCAAATTGTAAATTTTACTGCATTAAATTGTATATTTTACTGCATTAACTTGTATATTTTACTGCATAATTATGTAAATTTTACTGCATCACAATGTAAAAATTACTGCATTAAATTGTATATTTTACTTCATCACAGTGTAAATTTTACTACTTTATGTTTTTTTTGTTTAGTGTATTGTGATGCAGTAGAATACACATTCTGATGCAGTAGAATACACATTTTGGGACTTTGACTTGGAGTCTTTAGTCCCGATCACTGATTAGATAACAAAGGTCGATGTATAGACGCATAACATGATATATGTATCTTGAATCTTGTTGATATAGTCTCACCTCTTTACAATTTACATAACATCATTATAATAGTTATAACATATTACTTACTGCATCTCTATTTATTCATTACTACATCATTGTTTAAATATGTTTTTATTACTTTCTTGCCACCTCACAGTTTATAATTAATGTAATGCAGTAGAATATAAGACTATAATGCAGTAGAATATTTTTATAAGTTGACTGTATAATACTTAATGGACTATGAGGCAATTGATTATAAATGTTGATGCAGTTAGTTTATACCTATAATGCATTGTTTGAACAAGTTGATGCAGTTGATTTATCCTTGTGATGCACTAGTAACAATAATGCTCTGTTTTTGCAGGTTGGGTTGTAATATGTAATAAGACAAATTTCAAAAGACGTATATGTGATATAGTGTGGATCGATCAGACTTTGCCTGAAGAATTTAAGAGAGTGCGGGAATTTATGATCATTGAGTTTGAACTTGATGACTACAAGTGGTTAAAAGGTAGTTTGAGATGAGGGAAAGATGGATCCTAGAATACCTACGTAACGAGCATATGGCACACCTCATCCCCTATGATTATTGGTGTATTAGATTTGAGCTTGCAGTGTAAAGTTCTCGATTTGTATGAGATTTTTGAATCAGCAATTGATCGTTTGGTTCTTGACATGGATAAGTTTTTATTTGTATAGTATAGATTTTAGAACATTACTTACAAGAAATGTCTTTGGCTGTAAAAGGTATATCATTTATTACCAAACATAATTACAATAGAATATACATAGTGATGCATTAGAATATAAATAGTGATGTAGTAGATTATATATTGTGATGCAGTAGATTATAAATCACTATCTATCTAAGACATCCTACAGTTAATAGTTTGATTCAATTGTTATAATTCAAAACTTTCTTATACACTGTGATGCACTAGGTATAGATACTATGATGCACTCGGTTATACACTGTGATGCACCAGGTTTCTTCACTAGCTACTATTTTTTAGTTTCTGCACATAACGAATAACTATTTGAAAGTAATAAATTCATTGGTTTCAAAATGAATGTTAGTCACCGATTGGGATGGTTTTATGTTCTCATTTTGATAGATATTTTTGGAGATCTCGCTATATAAATACTGCTTTGGAAAATTCATTTGGTCCGCCCGCTTATAAATTGAACATAGTTTGATAGATATTTTTGAGCTATTTAAGCCTATATACTATATAAAGTTGAAATTTTTTTTCCGAATTTTTATTTCGAATTTTTTTTTTCGAAATTTTGTTTAAAAATATTTGAGACTAAAAGTGTTCATAAGCAAAGTACTGAGGGTATTCATCATTCAATTAAGTTCAATGCAATTGTAAATTTTACTGTATTAAATTGTATATTTTACTACATCACAGTGTAAATTTTACTGCATTAACTTCTATATTATATTGCATCATATTGTAAATTTTACTGCATTAAATTGTATATTTTATTGCATCAATATGTAAATTTTACTGCATCTAATTGTAAATTTTACTTCATTATATTGTATATTTTACTGCGTCACAGTGTAATTTTACTGCATTAACTTTTATATTTTACTGCATCACATTGTAAATTTTACTGCATTAAATTGTATATTTTACTGCTTCACAATTTAAATTTTACTGCATTAACTTCTATATTTTACTACATCATATTGTAAATTTTACTGCATTAATTTGTATATTTTACTGCATCACAGTGTTGATTTTACTGCATAACACTGTAAATTTTACTGCATTAAATTGTATATTTTATTGCATCACATTGTAAATTTTACTATATTAAATTGTATATTTTACTTCATCACAATGTAGATTTTACTGTATTAAATAGTATATTTTACTACATCACATTGTAAATTTTACTACATTAAATTGTATATTTTACTACATCACATTGTAAAATTTAAAATATTTATAACATTATGATGCAATATGATAACACTCTGATTCAGTAAAATGATAACATTCCGATGCAGTAGAATTTTTAAAATATTTATAACATTATGATGCAATAGGTTTATACATTCTGATGCAGTAAATTTACATCATTGTGATGCACTTGATATACACATTATGATGAACCAATTTTATGCACTATGATGCACCAGTTGTATACACTGTAATGCACTACTATTTTTAGTGCAACATAATTTATAATTTAGTGCATCTATGTTCATTCTGACATAAACAGTAATCAAAAGTAATCAATATCAAACAAATAATGTCACCATTAATAGGTACAATACTTATTAAATATTCAGTAATCAAAAGTGTTACATCCAATAGAACTTAAACTAGAGTTGTTCAGTAATCAAAATTACTTAATCAAATTACTTAATATTCAGAGACATTGAATACACGTTTAGTAATCTTTTTTAACAAATCTTGAGGCACTTTGACATTATCATATGTTACAATTTCAAAACTTTCTAGTTGATTCTTCACATATGCTTCTGCTTCTTTCAATATTTTGCATTTTTCTCATTAAAACTGAGAAGAATCATCTTTGCTAAGTGCTTGACGCGCAAGAGCTTTATTTGTACTTTTTGACCAAGGCCTTATTTATTCAACTCTTACAAAAAAATGCCACAAACCATGTATTTTTTCATATGCCTCATCACAAATACGCCAAGTCAGTACCATTGTAGGTTGTTCTCCAATGCATCTACAAGATATTAGGTATGGTCAATAAATGAGTCGATATGTGAAAATTATAATAAATTGTTACATTAATATTGTGATGCACTAGATTTGACACTGTGATGCATTAAAAACTCATCGATGCATTAAAAAAAATTTATCCAAACATTTTCTTTGTTTTATAACCAATCAGTGTGTCAAAAGTTGAGTACAAAAACTATGATATTTCGATAATATTATACTTTTCTGATAATATGGTTTAGGAAGTTTAATGCTATAAAAAATACACTATAACCAACATTTAACCCATTTGACCACTTTCCTTTAGAGCTAATCTTCTTGAAATTACCTTAATGATTCGTTAGAGAATCGAGCCATTGATAAGTACATGTGTCACAATTGCCATCTCTACTATCTAGCATGCATGATAAAGGACAAATCATTTAGTACCAAGTCCATATCAAATTACTTGTAAATCGTTTACTAGTCAAATGCAGTGTTAAGGTTAAGGGGACTGCTTGAAAAGGCTTCCAGACTCTTTAAAAGGCATCCCACAAGTAATTGATAGTGTAAATATGAAAGGTAGCAAAACAAGACATAGAGAGGATTTGAATTATATATTCACCTGGACCATTACATTGAACCGCTGAGCGCTACTTGAGAGCTTATACTGAGAAGATGTTATAGTACTAAGAGATGTAGTCGAAGGTCTTCCTGATAAACGTGTAACAGTTGGTGAAAAAGAAAGATCCCAATCATCAGTTGCGGCCAATGCTGCAGTACTCTCTTCAATTCGCTTTAAGTTGGCATCAAGAGCTTGTTCAACACTAGGTCTAAAAAGCTTCAATAGCACGGGACAAAGAGCTAAACCACGAGCTTCCAACAAAGAACAATGACCTAAAGCTATTTGTACACATTCAGCAGCAGCCCTTAACCCACCAGCAGCAGCAGATGAAGCTAATGCATGTCTTTTAACAAGAAGAGCAAAGTCTCCAGTTTGCTTTGTAGCCCACATCACAAGCTCAGAGCTATAAGATGGCTCTGTACCAAATAGAGCATTGGAATCAGTTGCAGTTTGAGCAATGACTGAAAATACCAGTTGTGAGATAGCTGCGGTATATGCTGCACCATACGCGGTGCTCGATGGACGAAGATTTTGCATGTTACTTTGAAGTTTCTGGTAATGCGCTTGAAGCAGTAAACTGTGGGTCCGCGGGCCATCTCCAAGTCTTTTAAAAGCACTAATAGCTGCACGAAGCTCACTGCCACGCGCTGTAGGTTGAGAAGCAGCATCAGCTAGCTGATTAGCTAATCTCTGCCGACATTCTGTTATAGCAGTCTGTAGTGAAGCTAAAACCACAGGACTAAGGGCCCGTTTGGTTTGGGTGGTTGGACTGGGATTTGGGTTATAAAACTGAAATAAGTCGTTTGGTTGACTTTTTGAGATCCAGGTTTAACCATGGATACCAAATTTGTGGGTGTGTGCAAAAGATAGGGAGGGTAGTAGGTTTTCTGACATAAAGGACTTTTTCTTTTGTCTTTTCCTATATATCCTTATAAATATATATATATAAATAATTTTTAATTTATATTTTAATATATAATATATTTTTAAATATATTTTCTCTCTCCTACCCTAAATCCAAATACAAATCCTAAACCAAATTTAAATCCAAATCCAAATCCTAATCATAAACCCATCTTCAAACCAAACGGACCCTAAGTGATTTTTTTTTGTTTTGCTTCGGATGCTATATGTTCCCCTTCATCAAGGGTAGCCAAAGCTTCCTCCACCCTCCTTTCGGCTAACAAAACATCAAGGATATCAGGGAACTCAACTAACCAATTCTATAGTTCTGAAGGATATCTGTCTAGATCAGCAGATAAACCATTTAAATACGAACCACCCGGAACAGCAATAGACAAAGACTCCACATTAACCCCCTCAGCTAGACCATGAATTAAGGTAGCTTGAGTAGATAGCAAGTTTCTTATGGACAGTAGCTTGCCTTCTAAATCCGATCTCTCTTTTGAAGTGCTGAAATATTTTAGCAATTAAACTATCAGTAGCGAGATAAGCAGAAATGACAGAAACACAAAACACATGACATGAAATGATTAAGCAAAGGCATGTAGTTTGAAGAAAGGACCTACCGTATGAACGCAGTATAATTAGCATACACACTTCTTCGCATTTCCTCTGCAGACGCTTTCTTCAGATCCAAAAGATATGAGCATAAATGCCTTATCTCCTGTATGCAGATAACATACGTCAGTATATTAAAACTAATTGCCAACATATAAAAGATGCAACGGACAGTTGATAATATACTTGTGACAAGCAATGTAAATAAGGGGCGAAAGTCTCTGATTACTTGTGTGTAACCAATGGCTAGAATTCTAGTTTCCCAGAGCCCCACTTATATAACCGAGTTAAAGTATATGCAATGGGTGAGAGATGTAAGAACCACATGTATTACATAATATCAAGCAAAGTATCAACAAAGTCTAGAAAGATCAGACACTCATAAGCATCTCAACATATACTGTACGTTAATATTACTAATTACTTGCCTACATGTATGTGACTTGAATTTTATTGGACATGGATAAATTTATATAGAAGAAGTGACGTTTCAAAGAGTGAGCGTCAAAAAATTTGTTTAAAAATTGTACCTTAGTCGCAAAGTAATAGAGAAATACAAGAGACTAACATCGTTGTAAGAGCAAACCTATTTCAGGCATGCACACTGATTTAGCATATTATATAAGATCCTTCAGTTGTCGTGAGTACAAGCTTTCACCTTCTCCCTTTTTCCTAAATGATTCAAAATCCTTAATACGAGGTTCCTCATATATATACGAAATCGTTTGCTCCTTCGGCCATGCCAAGATCGGATCATTACCCATTTGATTCCTTCCACTTAGAATCGCTTCCACGTGTTGGAAAATTCATGTACCATCTTCTCTTCCCTTTTCAGTGTCTTCCTACGTCATCTTCACGTGCGACTCGTATCCTCTTAGACTTCGGGTCGGTTTAGGCGTTTGATAGAAAAAAAATGAGGGACCAGCCACGCCTAACGTTTTCCACTTAAGGTCCAACGGTGCAATTAGTTTGGTCAAGGGACTACAGGTGTTGGTCAACGCAAACCACAAGGACCACTGGTGTAGTTTACTCTTATTCGTAATATCTAAGGTGCACTCAATATCCCACCAATTCTTAGGTTTTGGTTTTGATGTTGCATCAGTAACATGTGTGTCTAAGTGTATGTCGTTCAGAAAGCAATAATATCAAAGGTGAGAATGTAGATTAATATCCGGACTTTATGTAATTAGAAATTATACTAACCTCTCTGCAAACTGGACAGTTGGACTCTGGGCGTGCTTGCATACTTGAACCCGTCAATGATTAATATACGAGCTGCTAAACAAGCACAAGACCTGCAAAAAATGTGTCCGCAGCTCAAAGCGTAAGGTTGGAAAACAATGTCCTAGAAATAGAATTCCTATGTTAGAGACTTAGGACAAGAAGGGTCACAGGGTGATGTTTTACCATTCTTGAAACTCAGGTTGTAATTTAGACAATTGGAGCAGAACATAAATAGCATTGACAAGAGATGTAGTCGTATAAGGTAAATATGGTGACAACAAGGTCTTAAACTAATTGAAGTGTTAGTTGAGTCATGAAAAGACCAACCCTGACATATACACACCCCCAAAGGCTAAAAGACTAGTAATAGAAGAATTAGATGCTGAACCAATAATTTCAAAGGCAGGGATTACACCAGTGGCTAGGAAACTAGTCTTGGATGTTAATAATAATCAAACTTGTGGAAAAGAGAAAGGGAAAAGTAGTGGGAAAGACCCATAGAAGGCCAAAAAGAGTGACAGTTGGTAAAGAGACATAGAAAAACATGAAGAAGGAAGAAAGAGAGGTTGATGATGACACAGATAGGAATATGGAAGGTAATAGTGGTCATGTTGTAGAAACAGAGGGTGAGGAAAATGAACAAGCTGTTTAGAGTGAGGAAGACACAGAAGCAAATGATGAAACATGATAGTTGAAGATAGTGATTACTTAGTGATGCAGACCAAAAATGTAATGAAGATGATGTTGAGCATATGAAAGACTTTGACTTTCATGTGATGAGGATTAAAATAATGGGTTGTAGAGACTTGAAACCAAACATAGAAATTGATAAGGAGAATGGTTGATAAATAGAAGTTGTAGAGACATTGAACAAACAGTAGATATTGAAGAAGGAGATGGTGAGGAAATAGAAGTTTTAGACAATGATTACTTTGAAAGTGCTTCTGATAGTGATGATGAAGGTAGCAGATTAAGGAAAAGGAAATTGAAGGAGATAAGGAAACAAGCACATGCTAATGAACAGATTTACAAAACTTATTTCTATGTTGGAAAAGACTTTCCAAACAAGGAAGATGTCATGGCATACATTAAGGAGCATTCTATTGAGACTAGGAGGGAAATAAGATTTGAAAAGAATGATGGTGAAAGGGTTAGAGCAGTTTGCAGAGGTGTTATTCCTTGTCTACCATGTGTTGATGAGATAACCAGTGGAGCAAATCAGGTTATTGGACCAAGTCAGGGTAGTGGGCCTAGTCAGGTTAGTGGACCAAGTGAGGGTATTGGGTCAAAAGTTAAATGGACCAAGAAAAAAATTAAAGTGACCAGAAGCCCCCAAAAACTGACTATTAATGGGGGTAAACCTAATAGCAAAAAACAGTTGGATGGCAATCAATGTCCTTGGGTGCTTCTAGTCTCTAAAATCAAAAACAGTGAAACATGGCAGGTAAGAACATACAAATCTGAACATAAATGTTTGCAGTCAAGGAAAAACATTTATGCTACTTATCAATGGTTTTCTAAGGAGTTAGTTCAGCAATTAAAAACCAACCCTTACATTCCTGTTAGAGCAGTCCAAGAGCAACTCACACAAAAACATGAATTGAATGTCACACAGAGCAAGGCTTTTAGAGCAAAACAAGAAGCTGAAAAGAAATTAAGGGGTGATTACACACAGCAATACAAGATGTTAAGGGACTATGTTATGGAGTTACAAGAAACTAATCCAAACACAACTGTCAAGATCCATGTTCAATCAGAAGCAAATCATGAAGTACCAACAAGAGTATTCAAGAGAATTTATAATTCGAGCTATTATATGTGATCCTAGCTCTAGGAGTATAAGATTTGGATTTACATTTATGTTGGCAAGATAACAACAACAGTACACACAAAAAGCAACCACAACCACTTCAAGTGGTTCAAGTAGAAAAAGAAAGGCATGGCTAGATCATTTTAAACCCCTAAGTCTGATTACGCCAACACGTAAATATGTAAAAAAAATCCTGACCTTGATATGTAAATGTAACAATAAAGAACGACCTGCTAGTGAAGCAATGTTTAAGATCAACTTGGCCCATTTCATCCACACAACCTGTTAATGTAAAAAATGAACTGTTAGATACCTTGCTGACCACATTGTCTTAAATTATATATATTTCTTAAATTTATAAGCAGCATCATGGCATTGTGTAGCATTAGGTGTGGATGGGCGTCACTTCACATGGGGTAAACATGACGCAAATTTGAAGTATTTATCAAACTGACCAGCGACACTTGCTAGAAATTCTAATCTAATTTATTACAGACATAGCTAAGAAAGAAATATTACTTCGTGCTCATCCGTGTATCAGCTTTAGTTACAGCTAACCATAACCGCCTTCATCGCCCTGCAAATACTTTTCTTTTTGGTTGTGAGTCTACGAATAAATCTCTTATTCATGATGAGAATGTAAACGTCATTCACACACCTGCACCAACTGCAAGCAACAACAATTTAGAGACAGGTGTATATATTTATTAACACATCACACAAAAACAAATTTCTTACCATGAGATATGCACCATCGTTAAGCAAGTGATTCTCCTTTGTTGCTCCATGACCACTGGTCTCAAACGCCAAATGTGACTCCGCGTCAAAAAAATTCTGTGAACATTGCACTATCAGTTTATAAACAGATTATTGAAACTTTAAGTTAAATAGTGAAATATAACTTTAAAGCGCAAACCCAAAAAAAGAACTTTGATTCTCTTCCAACCGCAGTCTGTTGCCAACCCCTAAGACGGGCTTGTGTGCCTTCTAACATGGTAACATACATTAATTGGATAATGAGGCTGACCTGTTAGCCAAATTCAAACTGTTAATGAGGTACATGAGAAAATGTAAATAAAAATGTTATGAGGCTGACCTGTTAGCCAAATTATCAGACCATAACATTTTTATTTGCATTATGACCTGTTAGCCAAATTAACACAGACCATAAAAATGAAATGAGGCTAACCTGTCAGCCGATGGTACGTCTATGTTACAAACGTCACAATTGATCCTCATTTTAGTAATTCTGTTAATAGGTACATGAGAAAATGTAAGGAATTTTATAAGCGAGCATTGAACGGCAATGTTACATAAATATCCACTTCATAATGTCAACTTAGGTAAAAGTAAAAAATAAAAAACACATCTAAAAGGGAAATGTATTTTTGTACCTTTAGTTTATCTTCATAAATTGTCTCAATGAGTCAATAGTATTACAAAGTTGCTGCAGCAGCAGCGAGAGTTCATATATCGCCATGGGAGTAGACGTTAACAACAGCAATGAGATGTTCGCGTTGAATGCGCATAGACTCTGCAACCTCGACACACTGGGCCGCAACCAAAGTAGCGGCTGATGCAATAGAGCTGAAGATTAGATAAATTTATCACTAAATTAAGTTGACTACTGTAACCATGACTACTGTAACCATGAATTCATTTTAAAGCTAAAGCTGCAGTTAGCTGTTTTCATGAGCAAAGAGCAGTTCAGCTATTTGATTTCAAAATGAGAATAAATAATCTATTAAGATGGAGAGTACACAAAGTAATTTGATAACAATCATTAAAATTATGTTCTAAAGCCTTCATTAAAATTTTGATGGTTTTGGTTGGTTTTGTACCTTTAACTCTAAACTCTTTTTGCACCCTCTATATTAAAATTTTGAACATTTTATGAGCTTACTTGAAATGTTAATATGAGAGGAATGAGCAGTCTCTCTTCCATTAGCAATTAGACTATCAATCAACTTCGATGATAGCAATTTGTGTGGTAACCTCAAGTCCTCAACTATATCCAGAATCCAAGCAAAAAGATGTTCACATAAAAAGTTGTTAAGATAAAAGTGAGCAAAACACAATAGCAATTAAGACTAACCTTAACGCATTTAGTAATGGTGTCGTTGGTACATCTTCCGGTCCACAATCAGGCACAACTCCTAAAATTGTAACCCAAAAAAACACATACCTGCATCGCAGTTTCGTTGAGAAAAATCACCTTCTTGAGATTTCAAAATTTAGGGTTATCAATTGAAAAAAAAGGGGTGCGGATGTGTGTGGGGGTTTATGTGTTTTAGTGTGTGTTTTGGGAGAGAAACACGTGTATAGCTAGGTGTTAGTATTTGATTAGAACAAATCCAACACAGCTATGTTTAGTTTAATGTTATATTACTGTTCATAAGAATATTTTAGTAATAAATTTAATATTAAAAAAATAAATCAATAAAGAGGGTTACTGTTCATAAAAATATTTTAGTAATAAAATTAATATTAAAAAAATGAATGAGTGAAGGGGGACATTACAGCTAATGTATAATAGTATTAACAAGCGTGATTGCCCGCGCGATGCTGCGAGACGTTAATTATTTTTTTTGATGATTTATTTTTTCGGTCTCATGTTTAATACTTAATTTTTTTTCTTATATAGGCTTATTTGTTGGGCCTCATGTTTAAATGTTTGTTTTTTTTGCTATTTGGGTTATTTTTTTAATATAATTTTATGAGATTTGGGTAAATATGTGTTAAGCATGATTGCTCGCGCGTTGATGCGAGGCGTTAAATTTTTTATTTTTTTTATTTTGTGCGGGTTTATTTTTCCGGTTTCATGTTTAATAGTTTGTTTTTTTATATGGCCTTATGTGTTAGGCGTCATGTCGTGTGTATTTTTTTATCTGAATAAATCAGTACTTTTGTAATATTTTTCCTATTTTGTGTCGAGCAATTTTTTTATATTAATTTGTGCGGATTTATTTTTTCGGTCTCATGTTTAATAGTTTTTTTTTATATGGGCTTATGTGTTTGGTCCATGTCGCGGATATTTTTTAATCTAAATAAATAAGTACTTCTGTAATTTTGTTTTCTATTTTATACCGTGGATTTTTTTTTAAGTTGCCTAGTTAAAAAAAAGTTAAATGGGCCGGCCCAAAGTAGGAGCCCGATGGGCCGGTTACTGTAGCAAGTATGTCAAAACGAAAAAAAAGTCAAATGAGCCGGCCCAAAGTGGGAGCCCGATGGGCCGGTTACTGTAGCAACTACGTCAAAACGACGTAGTGTTAACCGAAACATAGTGTATATATATAATATGGCGTTAACATCTCGTAAGAAAATGTTGTATTTTATAGCTTTGTAAAAACATTTAATTCCTACTACACATGTTTTTTTGCATGTGTCATAGTTGAATTGAAAGAGTTATGTGATATTATATACACCACAAATCTATTATTAACCCCTGTACTTTTCTAATCACCTTTTAAATTTTTCTTTCTAAAAACGACAATAATGATGTGATATTATATACACCACAAATCTATTTAGAGGTGGATCTAAAGGGTTTTTCGGGGGTTTACGGGAATCCGATGCATGTTTTCCGTCTTGTGTAAATTTTAGTCAAAAATCTCGATTTCTCCAAAATAAACCAGTCCTGAAATTTTGTGACACGTATATTCATGTATTTTTTAGTAGGGCTGTAAACGAACTGAATGTTGAGTGAATATTTCGTGAACTATTCGGTAAAAAGTTCGTTTATTTATTAAATGAACGAACATGAACAACATTTTATGTTCGTTTAGTTAAATGAACGAACATGAACAAAAGTGTTGTTCGTTCATTTATGTTCGTGAACGTCCGATTATTCGTTTGTTTATGATCGTATATATGTTTGTGTTCGTGTATCGTATCTTTTATATTAAATAGTTTTAAAATTGCTTTACTTGAACAAAACAACACTTTTAAAACACAATATGGTGTATATTATTGTAAATTTTATGTTTATTTACGTCCGATCGTTTATGTTCGTTTAGTGTCTTAATGAACGAACATAAACGAACATGAACAAACTTATTTCTTAATAAACGAACATGAACAAGAAAATTTGTCCGTTTAAGCGATCGTGTTCGTTTATTTGTCCGGATAAAATTAAACAAACGAACATGAACAAGGCTCCGTCCGTGTTCGTCCAGTTCATTTACAATCCTATTTTTTAGCTAACCCACTAATATGTCAGAACATCTTCTTAATTTGTTTACTAGTTTTAATGAAATCATACTTTTTATTTTAAAAAGTTTCCTTATACTTCTAAAAAAATACGCACCTGGTAACTTAAAGTGCTGGATCCGTCCCTAAATCTATCTATCACATATTCTTCTAACAGAACGTGAATTAAAGACCATTTGTTTACTAGTTTTAATAAAATCATACTTTTTATTTTAAAAGTTTCCTTATACTTCTAAAAAAATATGCACCTGGTAACTTAAAGTGCTGGATCCGTCCCTAAATCTATCTATCTCATATTCTTCTAACAGAACGTGAATTAAAGACCATTTGGTTGATAAACATTCTCACGCTACATAAATTAACCATACAGTACAAGTCCATTCATAATTTAGCCAAGGTTTTACCATACTCCTCAAAATTGGATCATTCTTAAGCCTGCACCTCTAACGCTGCGTACTCGAGTTTTAAACCACAAGAAAAGAAAGTAAAAGAAAAGAAAAGAAAGGTAAAGGAAAGAAAAATTTAAGTAGTTAATAAAA
>BQNB010033570.1:0-38920 GCA_026074375.1 Tanacetum coccineum
TAAGCTATGGAAATCTAATAAGCCCTAAAATAAGCTGTCCTATTATTAAGCTTAAAATGACAGTTTATAAAAAAAAAGAAAAAAGGCTACTTTAAGCTACTTTTAAGCTAAGCTAAGGGGTGAGATAAGCTACAAGATTTTGGGGAATTAAAGGGCTGCCTATGGGCTATATGAAAAAGCCATAAAATCCTAGTGCTTATTATCTAAATAAGCTAGAAAAGTGGGCTGAGTTTAGGTGCTCAGCACCAGGGGAAGTACAACAGTAGCTAGGGGGCTTTTTTGGCTTATGAAAATAAGCTCTTATGAGCTTTTTAGCCAAAACAAACCACAAACAGATTAAAAGGGCATATGATTGAGCTTATTTCCAAAGATTGGGCTTCTAATGAGGACTTAAACCTGCTGAATATGGGGCTTAAAAATGGCTACTTTCAAAAATCATGCATACATACACACTTGTCTTGAACTTAGTGTGTCACAATGACAGGACAAAGGGGTGGGTAAATTGGCTAGAAACAACAACAACAAGCACAAAAATAGTGTGCTTAAGCTGCATAAGCAGCTTGAGCCCTTAAGCTTGATTTGGCTTATTGAAAATTTGACAAAATACAAAAGGCACTTAAAAACTTATTTTCAAACTAAAAATTGTGATTAAAGTGGCTTAATAAACCCTACACACTCAGCCAAAGTTGGCTGAGTGGTTACAACCCATTACAACACCCATTTGACCCATTTTAGGGTCTAAACCAAACACCCCCTTATTTTATAAAAAAGAGTTGTAAACTGTTTTTTTGGTAAAATAAGGCTGAGAGAATGGATTATAAGTATTGTTTTAACAACTTAAGCACATTTTCATATAAAATAAACAGAATTAAAGAACAATTATGAGGCTTGAAATTTCGACAATGGCTACTTCACAAAAACTTTTTAACTTTTATTAAAACTGAAAATTGTTACAACATAAAACTTTTAAATGAACTGAATTACACTTAAATGATTAAAAGAAAGACTTTGAATTAAAATTAAACTAAAAACATAGTAAAAAATGTTGTTTTGTGCTCGGCTTGGTTTATAGAGGTCTGAGCCTTCACTTGGTGTTGGGTTGTGTTAGCTGTGTGAGTACAAAGCTTCCCAAGGTAATCCTAGCCCTCCATGTCTTTTGAATACCATCTCACCATTGAAGGTCTTCGGGTTGAGTTTAAATAACCCCTTCGACACACTGTCTCAACAAAAAAATTTTAATATAAACCCCCCCCCCCCCCCCCCCCCCCCGACCCAACAAAACTTCTTGACCTATGGGAAAGGGTATGGGTGAGCTGGTGGGTGTCTAGGGAGGTGGTATGGCTTAGAAACCATGGGAGAGGGATGGGTGGATTTGGCGGTAAACGGGTTGAGATACGTTATGGTTGCAGGATTTTAAAAGAAAAGAATGGGGAAGAGGCAAGAGTGCCCCCCCCATCTTTCTTTCTATTTTCACTTCCTTTTTAAGCCAAAAACAGTTATAAAATACTTTGGAAAGTGACGCATTTGGTCCCTGTGGTTTATAACTAAAAGAAATAAAAGGGTTTTGTATTTTAAATGTTATGCAAGTTTTATTTTAAAAAATAATTAAAAACTTTAAGTTTTCTGGACCTGGGCGTTTGATGCCGCCAGGAAAATCCTGACCCCGTCACAGGTGTCGTGGTGACGGCGTCGCGTGTAAATCGTGACGCCGTCTCCACGTTCTGTGAAAACAAAATTTTTGTTTTTGATGAAAAATTTCCTGTACTTGATTCCATAAGTTAATTCCTGTAGAAATGGCTGCATAAAACCTGAGGTTTGACAATTTACTCATATAACTCGAAACTGACGCGAATTAATCTAAACAAATTATTTAACATGCTTGAACTTTGTTCAAAAACCGGATAAATTCCCCTACACTTATTATTTGCAAAATACCTTTGATTGAAATTAAAACGAGGTTAAAAACAAAACAAAGCATGATTACAAGATAGAGTTTAAACATGATAGAATAAAATGAAAAGAATAAAACACAAGACATTCCTAATATGCGATAAAGGTAAATATTGGGTAGCCTCCCAAAAGCGCTTTTGTTTATTTACGAGTCTTGTAGCTAGACTCGAAGTCACACGTTCTTACGTAACTTTTCCTTTGTCGTCCATCGTCTCTTTTTCTAACCTCATTAAATGCCTAAATCCTCTCCTATCTCCTTCGTCTTGCCTGTACTCATCCCCAATGAGTAAGCTTTGATAATAGTGTGTCCTTTCATTACTAAAGTTTTCTTCATAGGCGAGCGGGGGTATGGAATCGGTGCTCGCATCCATAAGTCTTGTTTGTTCGAATATTTCCATGGTGTGAGGCATTTTAAATTTGATTTTCTCATTATCTTGTTTAAACATGACCGTTCCTTCTTCTTTATTATAGACGAGGCCGGTTTCATCAATGAAAGGTCTCCCAAATACCATCTCTTCAAGGCAACGATCAATAATGCTAGTGGTATCCTCCAATATCATAAAGTCGCATTCATAAGCGAAGCTTCCTATGAAAAATTTTAGACTTCTTACTCTTCCTACAAAGTTGCTAATTTTATCGGGGTTTAACGGTTTCTGCCTCGATCTAAGCCCATAAGTCATAATCTGATTATATTGACGCCTAGACATGATATTGATTGGTGATTCTAGGTCTATGTAATCATGTTTTCTGAAGAAGTGACCGATCATGCAGGAAATTTTGATGTTGTTCAGGCTTTCGGCTCTTATTCTTGCCTTTACCCATGGGGGTCGAGGATTCTTTAATAACCATTCATGACGTGATAACTCCTTCATAGTTGGGAAGGAGTTAAAGTCTTGCTTCCTTTTCGGGTTCTCTTGCGGGAATTGTCATCCTTCGGGACAATCTCAATAAACATCACGTCGCCATCTTCCTCTTTGGTGTAAATGAGTTCAGTGTTGGATGATGGGGGAACCAATCCAAGTGATTCGAAGAATGAATTGAATTTGAGGACTTTTTTGGTAATGAATGTAACATATGGATCGGGTGGTGTAGGAGGGTTGACGTGGATATTTTTTGGGTCGTCCTCTGAAGCTGACGGATTATTGTCTAGCTCTTTTATGGATGCGGGAGAGAGATATTTTGGGGAGAACAACTTCGACGGGCTTTTGATTCCTTTCTTTCTTAGTTCCTCCCATTCGACATGACTGATTGCTATAATGCTCTTGGGGGCCATGGAGTTTCCTGCATTTTCGGGGGTAGATATGTCATTGAGTTTTTTGGAAACAATTTTCCAAAAAAGGTTAATCTTTCCAATCATGTTGTCGTGTTGTTGTCCGAGTTGGGTTCTTAGGTGAGATAACCTATTATCTTGGTTAGAGTCGAAATCAAGTAATGCCTTTTCAAGCTTCATTTGATAACTAGAGGAGTGGACGGAGATTGATCCGTTTTGTTGGCTAGTGAAGGTTTGGGAACGTGCCCAGTTGAAGTTTGGTTTCTCCTTCTAGGTGTTGGCGGCATCATTGAAATTCCTTGGCCCTTGGTTCGGAGTGAACCTCTTACCTCCTATTTCGTTTGTGCGCGAGGATGCGTAGTTAACATAAGCTTGCTCGGAATTATCCATGCAATACTGAGTGTCGTGAGGACCACTACAAATTTCATATGAGGTAGTGATTTTGTTCACTTGAGTAGGTTGTGTCGGATCAAGATGGGCTTCCATCAAGCATTGGACTTGATTTTTAAGCTCAATTATACGGCGATCGTATGTACTCGGGACATCTTGAGGCAAAGCGATTGCCTTGACTGGCTTAGCGAAATCCTTTGGGTCGTTCCAACTTTCGTTGTCATAGAGGGCGAGGTCCTCTAATAATGCCCAGGATTCTTTGGCGTTTCGGTCACAAAGCTTACCACCGGCCGATTAGTCAATGGTTCGTCTTGTGACGGGATTGACTTGGAGCCAAAGGTCGATGCCATGATGAGGGACTTTTTGTAGTAAGTCCTTGAAACGAGTCCATGCTTCGGATAAAAATTCTCCATGATGTTGTTGGAACATAAGGATATCGTTGTGGAGCTTTGCGAAGCTTTGTGGAGCTTTGCGGTCCTTCCCGGTGGAAAGAATTGAGCAAGGAATCGGGTAGTAAGATCCTCACGTGTGGTGATGGATCCTGCTGGAAGACGTTCACACCAATTGCTAGCTTGATCGCGAAGGGAAAATTGAAATAAACGCAGGCGCGTTCTTTCCTTATTTTCACCGTCAAGGTCAAGTGAGTCCACCAGTTTAAGGAAATCCTTGAGGTGTTGGTTTGGATCCTTAGACCGAAGTCCGTAGAATGAGCATCCATTTTGCACCAACCGGATGGTGTCGGATCGAAGAGGTACCACGTTGTTCCCTACGGGGAGCTCAATGGTATTCCTATAGCCCTCGTGGCTAGGTTTAGAGTAGTCTCCAAGAGTACGGATATGATTCTCGTCTCCCATGGTGGTTGACGAGAATGGGTTACGAAACAGATAACACAAAGAAAATATATACTATGAGAGAGCTAATATGCGGAAATTAAATCTTACTTAAAAGGATTCAAGCAAGTAGAACTAGGCTAAACTAATATCAAAACCTAACTATTCCCCAGGCGACACTATGATCATAACCTAACTATTCCCCAGGCTGCGGCACCACAAATACTTATTTCGGTGTCGTAAGGGACTTCTAAAGAAACGTTTTTACAACTACTAGGCAGTGTACCATAATCGTTGTAGTGATAGTATAGGCCAAGACTCGGAGGGTTGTTAGCGTTCTACTCAGGGAATTGGTTGTGAAGGCTTGATCTTGTCTAACAGATTCTAAGGTTGGAGAACGATTATTTTTGTATTTTTTATATTTTACTAAAAGCAGTCAGTATAATCATATGTTTTGAGAGGTTTGGTTGGTTTTAGCTATTAAACTAAATATAAACTAAGCTACTGGTGATAACAATATAATAAAAGATTATGTTCATTTAATCATGTATTACTCCTTACGATTGTCTTCTCCTGTGTTGTGTGTGTCACTCTTATGATGATCTATGTAATTATTTTCTAAGTCAATTAAAACGAATTACACAAATCAGAACGATCTATTTATATATTCCGTTAAGGAAAAAACACAAGTAGTAAGGTAGTATGAAGACTATTACAAGGCCCCTAAGAGTATATTAAATGCATTTGAAATATATTAAGAGTGGATCAACCATATAAGGGGCAAGGTAGTATGAAGACTGTTACCCAATGGTATCCTTTCTACACAATCATGTTTTCCTAGACATATCAATAGCGATACAGACAAAAGCTGGTTTGTTAGCCGTGTTTTTAGTAAAGTGATGGTCATTATCAATCCCGTGCCTTGTATAAGAAAACGTAGTTTACGGGAATCTCTTTTAAGCTAATTGGGCCTAGTTGTCGGGCTAAAAGCCCATTCGTAGCTTGGTCCGGCCCAAAAGACCCATAAGAAAGCCCACGAGGCTTGTCCACTCTATGTACTATATAAAGCCCTCTCCAAGTGTAGAGAGGGTGTTGCTTCTCATTTCTTTCTAGTGCAAGTAACTATTTTCTCTCTTTGTCTCTCTCTCTAGTTCTTTCTCTCTCTCTAAGATTTTTCTTATCTTATTTTGGTTTTATGGTGATGAAATGATATCATCTAACAAGTGGTATCAAGAGCCTAGGTTAGGTTTAGTGGTTTCGTTGTGGTAATTTTGAGCTTATTGATTCGGCTTATTAGGACTTATTTATACTTCTGTTTGTGATATCACGTTTTGTATTTTTTTTGATATCACGTTCGATTGTTTTTTTGATTTTACGTTTTTCTATTTTTTGTTTGTGATATCATTCACAAATATCTCAAACATACTTGCATTTGTTTTGGGCTATCTTTGATGTCATGGTTACATGAATTTTGGGATATTCTCATAAAACAAACGAACCAGGTATCTTAAATATTTTGTGAAGTCAATATTTTGGGCTGTTTTTAAATATTTTGTGAATTTTGGTTGTCTTTCATTTCAAACGTCACACGTTAGTTTCAAACAGTAGGGTGCGTTTGATTTGAATACAAAATATTTGTTTTGTTTGGAAAAAAGAGGGTGTGAGTATATTAAGCTTATTTGTAGTTTTCGTGGCTTATTCTTGTGGTAACTAGCTTAATTTTCAAGCTTATTTGAGCTTATTTTCAAGCTTATTTTTTTGAGTTTGCTTATCTTGCCTTGTGGTCCTCACCGGTTGAAACAAAGAAACATAGATCCAAAGTTTTAGGTGCAAGGACGTTGGGTTTTTTGTTGGTTTCTCAAGAATACAAAAGAAGAAAGGACGATAGTACTTTTTGGCTTCTTGTGGAACCGATCTATCAAGCTAGCACAAACCGATCTATCATCATTCAAGTAAGAACCGATCTATCGTCTATTCAGTGTGAACCGATCTATTGTACAAGTCTTTGAGAACCGAACTATCAAGCCTTTGAGAACCGATCTACTGAACCGATCTAGCAAATTCAGCAAGAACCGATTTATCATCTTCATTTGGAACCGATCTACTGCTTTTGTGTGGAAACTAATTTAGCAATTCAACAAAGGCACACTATACCCGTTTTAAGTCATTTTTAGGTTTTCGGTTTCGAGTGTCGGTACATTACAGGACTTATAACCTATACCATTGTGATCGTGATCCTTTTTCGATCAACGAGGTGTATTTAGTTTTCATCGACGATAACCGTACCATCCCGCGAGATCAAATTTGCAATCGTTCCATTTCATAAAATTTAAAACGAAAAAGACGAGTGCATGGAGGGAAAGCATTTATGTTATTAAATATATTTCGAAATTTATACTTTCAATCCCTGGACTCCAAGTCAAATTCATCTCTCGTCCTTTCCTTGTTTATTAACACTTCAAGTTAATACTCCTTTGCACCGTTAGTCCTTATTTGAGTTTTAATCAACCGTTACTCATTTTAAGTTGAAAGTTTGTGCATCGTTCGTCGTTTTAAGCTTATCAATTGTTAACAAAAGCTCAAGTACTTCAATAACATCAACGATTTCAACAACAATTAATCATTGTTTCACGGTTTCTTCTTGATTTTGTAAAATCTCGCGAAAGATTCAATTCTTTTCTCGGTTTAAATCTAAGACTTGTAAAATCCCGTGAACGTTAATTGGTTTCAATCCACAACAACAATCACTTTACCTACTTAAGATCCTTACTTATCATTTCACATCACTCTTGCAATGTCGACTCAACAAGACATCAATGCTATTAGAGCACAACGACTTGCGAACACACATGATCCTTTGGCATTAATGGCAAACACTCAGACACCGTTTCACCCAGATCAATCATCACATATTACCTACATACAACATCCACAACCTAACAACAACTTTGTCCAAAAACCTTCATTCAACATGAACTACATGCCACAACCAATGCAGAATCCCGAATACAGTTCAGATCCCACAACTGCAATGAACACGGCACTTGCTTTATTGGCTAAAGCATTCAAAGTCAATACCATACCAACAAACAACAACCAAAGAAGTTCATTAATCCCCTGCAATAGTCAGATTGCTCAACCGAGTATGAACACGAGCCAAGACATTAAGATGCAAATGGTTGATGACAATGTTGGAAATCAGGTGAGACAAAATACAGTTCAAAATTTGAGTATTCAGATTGTTAAAAATATAAATGGGCTTAGTGTTGTTTTGGAAATTGCAAATCAGTATGGGAATGGAAATGTTGTTACAGCTCCGGCTGAGGGTAATGGTAATGGTATCAATGGTAATCCGATAAGGTGTTACAACTGTCGAGGAGAGGGTCATTATGCCAGCAACTGCACAGTAAAGCCAAGGAAACGGGATGCTGCTTATCTTCAGCAACAGCTGCAGATTGCTCAAGAGGAAGAAGCAGGGATCCAAAGCACTCAAGTGGAATGTGAATTCATGGCTGCTGCAGATGCTTATGAAGAAACTGAGAGAGTAAAAGTGAACTGCACTTTAGAGGATACATTGCAGCAAGCATCCTTATCTGGAACTCAGTCTGACAATGCTCCCGTCTATGACTCAGATGGATCAACTGAGGTACCCAAAGATGAAAATTGCTATGATCATGATATATTCAATATGCATACTCACGAAGTGCAGTATACTGATCTCCAAACTGAGCTTGATCGTACGAAAGAAAAACTTGAAAATTGCATTATTAAAAAGGAAAAAGAATACGCTGTTCTTTGGAATAATTGGTACACAAAATGTGAAGAATGCAAATATGACAAGATTTCGTATGATAAAGCTTATAATGACATGCAACAAAAGATCGAACGGTTGCAAGCTCAGTTGGGAGATCTCAAGGGTAAGAGTTGTGATACTCAATGTGCATCAAATACCCTTGACCCTTTGTTTCAGAAACTTGAAGATGAGAAAGTGTCATTAGAATCTCAGGTTTTGAATTATGCCAAAGAAAATGCTCATCTTAAGACCACATACAAGAACCTGTTTGACTCTATCAAAGTGACACAAGCTCAAACCAATTCAATAATTGACTCTTTGCAAAAACAATTGTATGACACCATCTATGACAATGCTAAGCTAAGAGCCCAGTTATTTGATAAGGTTTCTGAACGAAAAGGCACCACAAAAGGTACGAGAACGAATACTATGTTTACAAAGCAATCAATCTTGGGAAAACCACCTTCTTCTTCTTATAAACCAAAACTTTATTTTGTCACTCCTTTTCCAAAATCCTCGGTTCTTCCCAAAGTTGATAAGACGAATGCTTTGTCCAAACCAGTCACTTCAAACTCGGCACCTTCCACACGAGAATCAAAAGGTGTGCAAACTGTTAAGGTGATTGCCTCTAGATTAATCTCAAGATAAAGCTAAACCTTACTTGTCTTCCAAGAACCACCAAGACTTGAATACCAAGAAACCGTTTAAAGTAAATCTTTTGTCGATTAAATCCTAGCAAATTTGAAACTTGAAACCAAGTAACAAACTAGTCGATAAAATCCTTGATGATAGAAGAACCCTAAAAAACTTGAAAAAATAAATCAAAGAAAACCATTTGATGAAACCCTTGCTCAAATCGATCAAACTTTACCACCAAGTAACCTTCTTTAAACCAAAACCTTGAAGTTGAAACTTTTTGCAAAACCTTGTCACCTTTGAAGCTCAAAACCGAAACTCTAAGAACCTTGTGACAAAAGAAAAGATTTCCTATGACCCTAGGAGAATCGATCCGCCCCTTTCAAGAAAACTTCAAGAACCTTGTTGCCCAAGTAATCTTGATTTATAAACCTAGAAACCTTCCTTGTAATCTACACAACGATAGCCGAATATTAATCAAAAAACGACAAAGAACACAACCACCAGACCATAAACTTGACAGCATTAAATCTCCCTTCTGGCAAGATCCTATGTCAAGATTACTTACGTGAGATTAGATCTATGTGTTTCAACTACGTACACTTCATAGAAATCCAACGTTTAATGAAACCCGCAACGCCAATTCTCTATGGTTTTACGACGCAGTAATCGATGACCAAACCCGTTTACTAACTCGTTTCTCTTGTTTCGGCTCTCTCCCGTTGTGTGATATTGCTCTTCTCAAACCTGGCTCTGGTAACCAAATATTGGAAGAAAATAATATACCCCGTTCGAGTGGCAGAACCACAAATCAAGTAACTACTCCAACAAGAACCTTCGCAAAGGGTTATTATCCCTTAATGCTGAGTGAACACCAACTACACATGAGAAATTTTACACTCAAACATTTTATTAAACGAGAGAAGAAAAGAAGGTACAAAATAAAAAACCTCACCCCCACATCCTCTATATATATAGAGAATGCAAGAGAACCTAATCCTTATTGAACAAGGAATCTACAATTGAGGAGGTTAGAAAATTTTCTAATACATGACTAACCTCCTTAAGTTTGAGCTAAACTACAACTAACCCCCTAAACTTATATCCTAACTATTACACACTAATATTCTAACAATATCTATACATGTACGCTATATGCCTAGTTGACATATGTTGACAAGGTGAAGTACTAATGCAAATTATTTAGCACTCCAGGTTTGCAATCACTCTTGGCTAAAAGAGATTGTATGCTGGAAGCAAACTTTCTCTTTATCATCCGTCATGTAGGAAACTAGAAAGGGGGTTGAATAGTTTACCGGTTAATTATCCGTTTTAAAACTTTTCTCATAAAATGGATTGATTCGAGTTGTATGTCAATCAATCAACAATATGAATCACAAGTAAACTATCTAGTGTAATGAACTAAATAAACAATAACAATATAAAGAGATAAGGAAAGAAACGATCAAACCAAGACACCAAGATTTATAGTGGTTCGGCTACGAAGCACCTCTTCGCCCTACTCCACTCGAGATTTCACTATGTCAACAAGCTCCCTTTAGGCGGAGAAAACCGTTTACACGTCGCTCACTTTCTTAGCGACATAAGCTAGAAGTCGAGTCCAAATCTAGCAAGAACTAATCTAAGACTTCTACTAAGTTCTTTATACACTCACAAGATATACATCTTGATTGACACACAATCCAATTTTACACAAATACCCCTTATACTACTATTGGATCTACACACAATCCAATTTACACAACACCACAAAGAAAATATAATGAAGATTTGTGATCTTGAGGAGGAGGAAAGAGATCACTTGATAACAATTTGTTTCTAGATGAATACGATTGTTCTTCTCTTGCACTTGATTAGAAGAAGGGAGGAAGAAGGAATTAATCACTTGAAACAAGATCAAGATATGTTAGTGATCAAGATATGTGTTTTAGAAAGAAAGAAAGAAGAGAGAAAAGTAGATCTGAGAAAATTCGTGGTAAAGAGGTACGTTTTTTTAGATGGTGGTGGCCATTATTTATAGACGAAAAATAAATGTTACAAATGTAGGCTTCCCAGGCGGGTCCCCTAATATTTAGGGTGCAGCCAGGGGCTATAAGGTTGCCTACCCGTAGAGTACGCTCCTCTTTTTGTCTTTTAGTGAGGAAGGTGTTATCTGTTTTGGAACCTTCCATTTTGGGGGGAAAATCTGATTTCAAATTTATTGTTTTAATAAAACATTTCTTTTATGAATAAATATTTTGTGTATATATTTTTGTAAATACACTTTTGTAGAAATGTAAGGTTTAAGAAAAATATTTTCTTGATCACTAATCATGTTTAATGATTTGTTTATCCATACCTTAAGTGATTAATCTTAGAAATAGAATTTTACGATTAATAATTTATAAACGTTTAATTTTATCGTAAACATTTTTACATTTTGTTATTATCAAAACATCGAGAGGTCAAAAAATATAAATAACGTTTTTAGACATTATTTGTATTAACAATCTCCCCCTTTTTGATGATGACAAAATATAAAATAATTTAGTATAAAAATAGAAGTTTATAAATTACTAATGAGTTTAATTCCATTTCTCCCCCTTTTTGTCAAATCCAAAAAGGTTGATCATCGAATTGTAGTAGAGAGAAAGAAATCAACAATTGAAGACTTCCCCTTGATGTAAGCTCCCCCTTGTTCGGTGCACCAAGGGATCGATCTTACGATAATTTGTTTGCTACAAAACAAAGTTAGAAGTACAAGTGCAAACCAACATAGCACGACAAATATCTCAAGAGTATAATCCACACTTTAGAAACTCATAAATAAAGTGCATTCAAATTCTTAGAAAGATCATATATAGCTATATAGGACAATATATGATGATATAACATAAGATAATCATAACCTAACATAACATAATTAGAGCATCTAATAAAAGTAAGCTAGTAGATGATTCAGGACTTCATGAGATGTGATACCCAAAAGGTAGTGAATATTTATTTGAGCAAATTAATCATGTGGGAGTGATTAATTAAAGAGTGAAAATGATGAAGATGGTGAATCATTGTGGTAATGGACTCGTGATTGGGGTATGAGACGGGTGACAAAGAATTGAATGAAATTAATTTCATTTCTTAATGAGTGGAAGTGGTTGGTGGTGTACCTACAATAATGACAAAAGCTAGCATGACATCCTACTTGAGCATTAGTAGGAGGTTGAACCAATGGGTGTGGTGAAGAGGGTGGTGTAGGAGTTTGAGAATCGATAAGTGTGGAGATGGTGTGGAGTTGATTAATAATTCGATCTCTTTGTGGGTAGTCCATAGGTGGTGAGATAGAGTGAGGAGTGTTTCTTGGAGGTGGTGGTGGTGAGTCATTATGACAAGTAGGTGATGATTTTGGAAGAGGTGTCTTACGCTTCCATACTTGACGAACCGACATTCTTGGTTTTCTAGAAAAGTTTGGGTGATGATTTGAGCAAGACATTTGGGTGGAAGAAGAAGAAAATATGAAGAAGATGGTGATGATGAAGAAGATTGATGATTTAAATAATGAGAAAGATGAAAAGAAATGGCAAAGCATGGTGTTGGAGATGAAGATTGAAGAAATTGTGTGTTCAAAGAGGGAAATTCCAGCAATAGTCCAAAAGAGCATTGTTAAAATGATTGTCGGATAATAACAAAGATATATCACACAAGTGGATCAAGTACTACTCCTACCATGATGTGGTACAAGTAATCAAGTTAAAGAAAATGTTGAGGGAGATTTTTAGCAAGCTTTCAAGACCTTGAGCACGAGGGTGGAGACACAAGATCGCAAGGAGGCATAAAGGTTCAAGGATAAAGATTTAGAGATCTTAGTAGTCAAGACAAATTAAGGTCAAAGACCACGATATCAGTATTTTGTCAAAGAATATCAAGTTAAAGATCAAGATCCAAGATCACAAGCATGCAAAAGGAACTTCAAAAGAATTCCCAAGAACACAAGGCTCCAAGACTCAAGACGTCACAAGAAGGATCCACAATTGAATGACCACCCCTTAGGGGGAGATTGTTAGTCGTGTTTTTAGTAAAGTGATGGTCATTATCAATCCCGAGCCTTGTATAAGAAAACGTAGTTTATGGGAATCTCTTTTAAGCTAATTGGGCCTAGTTGTCGGGCTTAAAGCCCATTCGTAGCTTGGTCCGGCCAAAAAGACCCATATGAAAGCCCACAAGGCTTGTCCACTCTATGTACTATATAAAGCCCTCTCCAAGTGTGGAGAGGGTGTTGCTTCTCATTTTCTCATAAGTGCAAGTAACCATTTTCTCTCTTTTATTTCTCTCTCTAGTTCTTTCTCTCTCTAAGATTCTTATCTTATTTTTGTGTTTTATGGTGATGAAATGATAACATGTAACATGGTTTTCTAAGACCTAACATGCATATTCATCACAAGAAGCAACACCACTAAGATCTACATCTTAGGTTTCATACAATCATAAATAAACACAATAAAAGGTTTAGCCAAGCATGTTAAAGATAAAGCAAGAACAGATAAGAATCACACAACAAGACATATTGAATGATTAAGATAGTCTTACTTGATTAAAACATAAATTGAAGGAAGTACAATAGGGTTTTGAGGCCCTAAAATCGTCCCTAACAGCTGCTAAACGAACTAGGGTCCGTCCCTTTCTTTTACTCTAAAGTTACACACCTAAAACCCTAAAAACGGATTTGTATATATAGGAAAATTGTTGCGACGGCGTCGCGTTTTAATCGTAACGCTGTCGTAAAAGAGAATATTCTAGATAATGGGCTGGGTCGTGCATTCTAACGCCGTCTTAAGATCTTGTGACGCCGTCTTGGTATGAGATGTGACGGCGTCACGTGTAATCTGTGACGCCGTCTCCAGCTGTTGAGAACATAATCTTAAGAGATGTTGGTGTAGGTCCGTAGTCTTGTCCGTTTCTTCTCCAAATGAGCCCAAGTCACGTGTATTTCCTCCAAATACCGAATACCTGAAAAGGAATGATTAAGTACCTATTTTGGGCATAAATGCATGATTTAGGGGGTTAAACGACCCCAAAAAAGTGTATAAAATGACACCTCATCAGTTTATATGTTGATGACATGCTGATCTTTGGCACTGACCAAGTTCAGGTTGACCTGGCAAAGGAATTCTTGTCATCAAGGTTCTCTATAAAGGACATAGGGGAGGCTGATGCTATCCTTGGTATAAGGATTAAACATGAAAGTAATGGAATAGCAATTTCTCAGTCTCACTATATTGAGAATGCACTAAAGAAATTTAATTACTTTGATTGCACTCTAGTGAGTACTCCTATGGATATAAGTGAGAAGCTGATGCCCAATAATGGTCAGGCTATATCTCAACTTGAGTATTCTAGGGTGATTGGCTACCTAATGTATGCCATGACTTGTACAAGGCCTGATATTGCTTTTGCAGTGGGTAAACTGAGCAAGTATACTAGTAATCCTGGTACTTAGCACTGACAAGCAATTCAGCAGGTACTAAAGTACTTAAAGAAAACCATGGACTATAAATTGACATATACTGGTTATCCTTCGGTGTTGGAAGGTTACACTAATGCAAGCTGGATCAACAACTCTGAAGAAAATTCGTCTACCAGTGGCTGGGTATTCCTACTTGGTGGAGGTGCAATTTCTTGGGCATCCAAGAAACAAACTTGCATCGCTGGTTCAACAATGGAATCTGAATTTATGGCTTTATCAGCAGGTAGTAAGGAAGCTGAATGGTTGAGAAACCTGATCCTTGAGATTCCATTGTGGTCCAAACCTGTAGCACCTATTTCTATCCGTTGTGATAGTGCTGCTACATTAGCAAAGGCTTATAGCCAAATGTACAATGGGAAGTCTAGACACTTAGGTGTCTGGCATAGCATGATTCGTGTGCTGATCATGAATAGGGTGATATCTATAAAGTTTGTAAGGTCTCAACAAAACTTAACTGATCACTTGACGAAGGGACTCGCTAGAGATTTGGTTATAAAGTCTGCTGAAGGGATAGGATTAAAGTCCAACTAAGTCGTTGAATGCTAAGACACCAACTCCCTACTAAGGAAACTTGATAGTTGAGTACAATGTGAAAAGTTAAACGTTTAGAGGACTGAAGCATATGTATTTACATATCATCTCAAGGATGTGCTTGGAGCCTGCTGAAAAGGAGGATGAAGTCTTTACTTCTCAATGGTTAATTTCTTTAAAAAAGTGCTTAGCAGGAGCATGAATAAAGAGGGACCACCTATGTAAATGTTGAGGTTTTGCCGCTTCAGGGAGCATGAACTTTGGCTCTTACAACATTTATGAATTGGATATGGACACATGGCTTGTATAGTGTCAGGAGTTTCTTATGTGTTTGAAAACTTGTGTGTATTTTATCTTCAGGTATTCAAATGGGTTGAAGGGTTCAATTCTTAGAACACCCTGATTCTCGAATATTTGAACGTGTAATTTACTAAGATGGAAATTCAATCATCGGGACATTTTCATTTATGCACTTGTTTTGTTTAATGTTCAATTTTTCATGCAAAGAAATTGTACTAAAGTGGGGAGGATTGTTGGAAATTTAGTGCAATTGTGAGAATCGGATCATACTTGGAAATGAGTTTGGAGGTAAGGAGTGTACATCCATCAAGTCACTCTTTTAGTGGTTAGAATTAAATGGGTGGTTAAACATATTTAGGTGGCAGGTTTGACTACATTAAATGTTTTATAACAACTTTTGCCTATTTAAGTGACAGATTTGACTGTATTAAATGACCATATATTTAATTTGGTCATGTAACCACTAATTTCTAAATTATAAAGGATAATTATGAAAGAGATTAATTGACCATTAATCTCTCATTAATTTCATTGACTAGGTTTTTAGTAAATCCCCTATAAATAGGGATCACAATTGTATGGAAAAACACATAGAAACGCAAGGTTCTTGATCTGTGCCTAGAACAAGAATAGACACTTGGTTTTATCCCAAGGAGGTATTCGTGATACCCAAGCATAAAGTCGAATAATCTTCTTTGGAAAGTGATTACACGACTTCAAGTGATATCCGGTAACCATCTTTGATAATTAGCTAGGCTATTGATTGTTTTCACCCTGATCTGGGACACGCAACAACCAACAGTATTTATAGGGGGGAAAGTATCTGTTGAGAGTATTATATGTATCCGTTGCATAGATTTACACGTACAAAATCAAACAAACTAAATTTTCTCTCACTTAAATAAAAATACAAATTAAATACGAAATTTAAAAACAATACGAAAACTAAAACACAATAGTCCTATTTGTATTTTGCATGCATCTAAACAAATTTAGTATTGATTTGATCTTGTATTTTTGTCGCCTTTCTAATCAAAGCATTATGAATCTCGTAAGCTTTCCAAGATTCTCCTTTCAAAAAAATGTCAATCATAGAACGTTTCTCTTGCGGAATGTCATCGCGTTCCTCATATGCTTTCCTCAGATTATCTTTAGTGTCGCTTGCATTCTCAAATTGCACGGCTAAGTTCATAATCGCTTGCTGACGAACGTTATCTTCCTCAATTTGTTTATGAATTATAGCTTTGACTTCATCGATGATATGTGAAAGCGAACAAGCCATTAAGATTTTTGATAGAGATAAAAAATGTATAAAATGTATCTAAATTGTGTATAAAATGATATAATAAATGAGATATTTACAATGTTAAAAGAGTTTAAGTTTTGAAAAGTAATTTTTTTTTAAAACACATAATAGCCGTTGGATTTGTGAAGTGAATGTGTGTCGAATAGGTCGGACAACGAACCCTCTTCTCCCAAAAAAACACAACGCAACCGAGTCAGGGAGATTTCAATGGTGGCGACGCGTCGGGCAAAGTTGTGACCAGCCTAACACAAATTGCACCTAGAACTCTAATAATTGTATTAGTCATAATAAATACTGGTAATCGAATCTAGTCTAGGAAAATGAAAAGTAAACATAAATAGGAATGCGTGCATTTACAACAACCATTCTCTCTTTTTCTTTCTTAAAAAGTCCACTATTTCTCCTATATTCTGTCTTTCTTCTTAACTTTCCTTTTCTCTCTCACACACATTAAAACACACACTCACACATAGTACTAAAACTCAAACTAAAACTAAACTACCCAACAAAACACAAACAACAACAAAGTACACAAAAAACAAACATCAAATGGAACAAGAAGAAAATACTAGAAAATCCAACAAAAAAAGCCAGTTTTTAAGATTCAAAGGGTTGGGTTGTACGGCGCCGGCGCAAGTGTCGGTTCCGACAATGATTCGTTCGTCGGCGACTTGGGAAGGAAAGAAACTCAGAAAAAAGCCGGTAAAAGATGTCTGGTGTGGGCCCGGAAGTGGGTTGTCAACTGATGTTGATTGTGTTGTCTCATCAAGAAGAAACAATAATAATATTAATATTAATAATAATAATGTTGTTTCTGGTAGAGGTAAAATTGATGTTGAAAAGATTAATAATCTAAGAGAGGTGAGTAATATTTTTTTTAATATTATTTGTGGATTTGTTGGGATTGGAGATAAAAATGTGGGATTTGATATAAAGTTTTCATAAATTTTGTATTTTGATAAGTGGGTTAGGTTTGGGTGGTTATAATATAATTAATAATTAATAAGATAATGTTAAGAGTTTCATGTAAATATGATTGGAATTCTTTTCAAGGAAAAAAACATCTTATTATCATTATGATTAAAAGTTATTGATTATAAAAAGATTTGGAGAAGCATGTGAGGATTTGCACTAATATTTAGATAAATAATCAGAATTCAATTTAGTCTATGATTTTAATTTTCTGATTTATTAGATGAAAATAGTCTTGTTTTGATAAAAAAAATAGTATTGTGGGATGTATTTATTGAGAAATGTGTAAATGTTTCTGAATGTAGCTAACTTTAAGAATTGTTTTTGGAGTAAATAATGCTTTTTTTTTGTTTGTTTTTCCTTGGATTAATTATCTTATAAAAAAAGTATGGTTTTAATGATGGCAGCGAGGTTCATGTAGCGGAAGGAGAATGGTGCATCCTGAAGAAGACCTTCCATTTTTCGATACCGATTCTGGAATACCACACGACCATCGATTGCACGTATTTGGTTCGAGACATCATCGCCATCTTAGACATCGTGCTCCCCATGGCCTTTCCGAGGTTTGCACATATTTTTACTTTTTATCCTCTTTCATTATCATTAGTTTAAATGTTTGAAAAGGTTTGCTTCATTCAAATAAAAATGTAATACTATGATAATTATGATAAGTTTACTTGTGCTTATCTGTAGTGGGCTTGTATTGACAAAAAATTAAAATGGGCTAATAATTTCTAAAAGATGGTGTATTTATTATGACTGCCTCATTTTTATAATACAAATGGACGGTTTTAAACCCTAGAAATTGAAGCAACTATTTCAGACTGCTCCCCCTTCGGTTCTTAGGTTGTTCTTCTTCTTCTTTGGCTGCATTTCTGTTGATCGTGTAGTTTTTATCATGCATGACAATGTTACCAGCCGAAAGATTCGGTTAAAGGAACATATTAGTGTTTTGAGTTGATTGTTTGAGTGTCTCTTTGTCATTATTATGATGATCAAAAGATTTGATTGTCTTTCGCGTTTCTTGTAGTTCTATTTTATCATCTACATTCTGTATGTTATGTTCTAAATATTTTTACCAATTTTGTGTTTAAGCATTTTCAAGACTAAAATGTGATTAAAATTGTTTTGAGTGCTGCCGATTTCATGAAATGGGCAATTAAGATGGGTGTTTAGGTCTGTTTTGCGTTAAAGGTCAAAAGAATTCAAGATGTGGATCTCTTGCTACATTTAAATCTTTGCATTTCTAGAAAAATGTCAGTCGGTCTTGGAAAGTGATATGTCAAAATCCAGAATCTATTTTTGGGCATAGACAGCTTTCATGTCATTGTAATTTCTGTAGTTGGGAAAATTACATTGAACTAGACTCGTATATACCTTCTCATTGAGTATCCAATGAAGATGGTTATTATTTTTTTTAAATTGTCCCCACTAATTTAATGTTGATCTTAATAACCCTGTTACCATTTCTGATATATGTGATGTATTGGAGTTGTTGGTACTTTTTACATATATAATTCTTGGACTTCTGATATACTCATAACCATACGTGTTAGTTAGAAGTTGTAAATTTGTGGTCGACTTCCTATTTGCAGTTAATAGGGATAAAATAGTTTTTGAAATAAGATACTCAAGACTGTAAATTATATTGCATATGTAAACTTGAAGATTTAATATAAATGCATAGGTTCCCATTCATTTAATCAAAATTGGACGCTTCTCTTTATCGATACAATATCAAGCACAAATTTTTATTTCACTGTGGTTCGTATGAGTGACTTTACTATGGGAGGACTTGCAACAAATTGACTATATTTTACTTTGTACATCATCTCTTCACTGAAATTACTCACTTGGGTGCAGATTGTTACGCTGCAAGGTAGTTTACTTATGGGGGGAAGATTAGATCACGATCAATACAGGGACTGGAGGCTTGATGTCGATAATATGTCTTATGAGGTTTGTTTATTACGACTCTGAATTATCTTTCAGTTTTTTTTTTTTTTTTTTTTTTTTTTTGTGTATTTACTTTTTAAGTAATTGGCAAATATATTTGCCTAATATTAAGTTTTCTCTTTGGTGGCATAATGTGTGGGTCTGGCATACTGGGTAACGGGTCAAAATGACCCAAAACCGCTTTTTGTCAATGAAAATGTACGTTTTAAAAAACTTGATGTATTAAAAGTGTTTTCATAACATAATTTAGGAGTTATATCATATGCATAAAAAATACGCTTTATGGCGATTTTTGACCCATTTGACCCATCGTTTTCCTAGCTAAAAATGTATTTTACCCATTTGATAACATAACCCAAACCGACACATTTTTAGGAAATGGGCTGAAATTGTCATCTTTAATTCTTAAAAAGATAAATAATGTACCCCTGTTGAAATAGGAATTACTGGAGCTTGGTGACAAAATCGGGTACGTGTGTACTGGTTTAAGAGAAGATGAGATACGTCGATGTGTCAGAAAAGCCAAGCCCCCTGTAGTATCTGAGGACAAGTCATCATCTCGCATCCCAACGGAGATGCAGTGGAAATGCACCGTTTGTCAGGTTTGGCTTCTTAAAAAATACACAACGGGTAGATTTGAAACACACACATAGTGAGTCTTTATAACTGCAAGTGTCGTAAATGCCCTTTAGTAATAACCATATTCTAATTATAAATGATTGGCTCTTAGTCAAATACCCTTTGGTTTAATATCATCAAGGTGTTGTAACGATGAGATTAGGCAAATAGGCAATTTGAGTCTAAGAATTGCCACTAACTATCTTGATACCCAGCTATCATCTTAATGTCTAAAAGGGTGTTTGTATGTGTGTTTTCAAAGTGATTATTGCAATTTAAGTAACCTGAATAAAATATAAAGCTATTCTTTACATCAACCTAAATAATCAAGATAATTAGAATGTTAATAGTTTTACCCACATATATACAATAGTAATCATCGGTCCAAATGCACATACAAACACCCTCAGACCACTTGGCGATAACAAAGCAAAAAGTCTACGAATATCACTTGCAACAGCAATGGGTAAAGTGATACAGTTGTTTTTTTAGCTTTAAGATTGCCGAAAGAAAATGTTAAAATTTAAGTGACATTGTGAATATTTAAAACTGTGACAGGAGGAATATGAAGAAGAGGACGAGATTGGTAAGCTGGATTGTGGTCATTTCTATCATATGTGTTGCATTAAGCAATGGCTGGCACAGAAGAAAACCTGTCCCATCTGCAAAGCGGAAGCGGCGGTCAAGTCTCAACAACAGGCTGGCTGATTGTGTCTTCAGTAGCTGAATCCATGTGCATAAAACTTCTATTTCCGTGAAAGAAAAGAAAAGAATCATTCTTGAGTTTGACATTTGTGTTCCATTATGGTTGCTTAACATGAATTTACCCAGCTTTTGGGCATTTCTGAATTTAAATGCTGGATATCGCAAGTGATTTGCTTCTTTCGTTGACTTGGAATTTTTGTTTTTTTGTTGCTCTACGTGGTCTTGTTAGTCTCTGAGTATATCTTGCTGCTTGCCTTGAAGTGGCGGCAACATTTTGGACGAGCTTGTGAAATTCCACTGGTGAGATATACACCGGATGTGACTGTCTCATGTTTTATCCAGAGAGAGAGAGAGCAAGCTATGGATCAGATACTTTTTCTTTTAGCCAACTATTCCACCAGGTTTGAACCAACCGTCACACACCCACTGTCACACGGACATATAGGAGTAGTTAGCTAAGATACGATTTCTCACGCCAAATAAAGAATAGCTAAAAAGGAGATAATGTGTTCGAAGTCGTTCAAACTTGAAACTTACTAAATCATTGTAATTATGCGTAGTTCTTTAAGAAGACAAAAAAGTTGAAAACAAAACAAGTAATTACTTTTAAATCATATAATCACACGTGATTATGTCGCAAATAGTTCACTTTGAAAAACACTCGCATGTGTTTATGTTGAAAACGAAGTTTGTGTATCTATATCCCCGACTCCAGCACGTTTACTTTAATACGGATGGAGATCACTTGAGAAATTATTCATCATAATAACCTACATGTATGCTATACAGTTGGGGGGTGTTTTTTTTAGCTTATTTAACGGGATTATGAGCTTATTGGAAAATTTGCAAAAATCAGGTGAACTTCATTCTCAATGGCTTACAGATTGAGCTTGTAACTCTATGTAAGTTCATAAGCACAAGCTGGTAACCCGTTATATGTTTTAAAAATGAGTCTTATTGGCTATATCAAAAATTTAAAGTTCACAAGCCATCCTAATAATCCAAACAAACACCAGGTTCACAGTCAACATCTTTATACCATGTGACAACATTCCTTGATATCTAAGCAGATGTAAGACGAGCACAAGTCCGTGAAATAAAGCTATTACTTCTTTAACAGATATAATGAAGGTACACCGAGATGAATGAAGTACTATACCGTTCAGATAAATGGTCAAACAATACATAGTTGACCATGCCATTGAACACTTGCACATAATTCTGGTATGTAATATCATTACATATTTCTAATTGTACACTACAAAAAGTTACAAATAATGTTTTAGGGTATGCTTGTGCATACCGTAAACCCCTTCTAGATATGAAAAAATAACACAACAGTATACATTTCAAGTTCCATTCCTCGCATCATTTTTATGTTGGTCATAGGTAGCAGTAGAGGATGTCACTTGTTGTCTGAGCATTCAATGAGGTTGCTTCTGTATTGAGCTAAAGAATGTAGGTATGTTAAGTATCTTCAATAGTATAGAACGTGAATATCAATTTGAGGTTAGGTTGAGTCATGAATTGTCAGAAAGTCGATTACGCATGGATATAACTGTTCTGGTGCCTGCAAGTTTACAGTAGTTAAAACATCACTGGTTAGGTCCAAATTTGTTGTAGCTTGACAGCTTCCAACTATTGGTATGAGAAGCAACAGATATGTGATATAAGACCCAGTCTGATGTGACTCGCAAAAAGAAATGGACCAGAATGGGTCGAATAGGTCAGGTAAAATGGCAATTTGGAATATATTACATTGTTAATGGACAAAACACGTAAAATTACAAAAATTAGCTTGAAAGGAAATAAATCATATAGATTATAAATCGCTAAAGTATATTTCTATGTTTAAAATATACTCTAATATGAGTACTTTACTAAAAACTAGCATGTTACCCGCGCAAAGCAGCGGTTTCGGGAGCATTAAAAATAAAAAAACTAAAATTTAATAAAAATATGTCAAAATGGATGTTGAATTAAAGAGCACAAAATTTTAGAAAATATGGTGAAATTAAATCATTAAAAAATAAATAGATATAAAGATATTTCAATTTAAAAATAAAAGTGATTTTTTAATTAAGAAGTGACACATGTCACTTTAAGATGTGTATCTCTAAAATGAGATGGATGGTCAAGATTGCACGTAACAAAAAGTTGTTACAAAAGGTTGTTACATAAAATGAGATGGATGTGTTTTTATAATGTAGTATAGATATAGATAATCATATCTTGGCTTTACTAAATAACTTTTGTGTTTGTATTTATCATACTAACTAGTTATGAGTCCCGTGCACGCATATAAGAATTTTGTAATTGTGATATTAATTTGTTTGGTTTGTACTTATAAATCATGCTTTCATATTAATACTTATGATCCGGTGCATCTACAAATTTTTGGTAATACAATTAAATTATTTATCGCTATCCGTATTCC
Organism: Tanacetum coccineum; assembly: GCA_026074375.1. Classification (NCBI taxonomy): domain Eukaryota; kingdom Viridiplantae; phylum Streptophyta; class Magnoliopsida; order Asterales; family Asteraceae; genus Tanacetum; species Tanacetum coccineum. The sequence continues at coordinate 23,216 of BQNB010033570.1, forward strand.
AGTTTTTAACCCGTGTAGGCACGGGTTATTAAACGCGGATTAGGCTCACAATGACTACAACAAATTATAATATCTCAATTATATTTGCTTGGATTTGAAAACATGATCGATTTTGTTTAATAACATTATTAGTTAATAACATATTTGATTCGTACAGTACATATATAATCTTATATTTAATTCGTGCATATACTTAATAACATGTAGGCGTACATTCATGGTGTTTTAAGTATTATGCTCAATTTAATAATAATACTAATAATATTTATAATAATGATAATAATAATAACAGTAGTAGTTGTTCATAAAAAAAGTTTAAAGTATATGGGGTTTTTGTTAAATATATAGAAATGTTTAGAAATTAAGGATTTTACACTTAAGTCCATAAAATTAGATTTAAGATTAGCCTTTTTTTTAAGTATAGGTTTAATTATAAATTCTATTAACGAATTAAAATATAACGTTTATTTACACTTAAGTCCGAAATTAAAGAAAAGGAGCTCACAAGGCCATGCATATTTCCAATCTTTTTCTTCACCAAATTTTTCAAAATTTTGACCAAACTAATTCAATTTTGACTTTTATTAGGCAATAGAAGAACAAAAAAGTGTTGAAATGTAAACCCAATTCAACTTGAGATGAAACATAACCGAAATCAACCCATTAACTAGTACTAGACGATTACCAGCGCATAACGGCGACGGTGTGTAGTAACGTCAATTTGTGTACGCGTATATATTTACATTTTTTTGTATATATGGGCGTAGAGTAAGTGAGAGAGGGAGAATGTTTGTGGAATAAATTGTAATTAAGTATTTAAATAATTAATAAATTGCATTGCCTTTTATAAGTAAGAATATTTTTGGTCGAGCAACATTACTCATTTTGTAAGTTTTTAAGCAGATGTATTTTCTCTTATTAGGTAGTATATGTACTTATGTAGTATAGATACAGGTACAAATTGCCACCTGAAACAATAAATAGCAATTGCTCAAAGAAAAGAAATTTAAAAAATAGATACATACCAAACGACCTCCAACAAGATCATAGTGAGCATAGTGTGGCCCACCCGGCTCGCCAAAAACTTTGTACATGGCTAGATGTTTAGGAACTAGTTTGATTGTTTCTGTTTTTATCAACGCCGAAAAGAAAATTGACTCACGTTAATTAACATGATACTTATGTATATAGAATGAAACAGAAAATGAAAATAAAGTTTAATGGTAAAAATACCGTATACAGCTTCAGGTGGACAGATGAGATCAAGGTCACCAGCAATCGCTAAGACAGGAACATCAATTTTGCTGATATGATCCTTGTAAAAGAAAGTCCCACTTCTGTCACGTAATCCACCTTTTTGAAAGGCTGTTGTTAGCTGCAAAAGTAGCTTGGCAGGCACGGTACCTGCTCAAGAAAAGAATAAATGTAAACAGAAGCAACTGATCTGATTGATTAAAAAAGGTTAGCAAAACCACATTATTCCAATAATACTATGAATTTCGAATAAGAGTTTTAGGAGGTTATTATCATTAGAAATACTATTTGGTTACTTACAGCCCGTTTAACCCATTCGCATAATCTTTTCTAGGTAAAAAAATTATTTGGCCAGTTTGAGATAAAACATCAACCATGATGCACTGCTCATAAGAAAACGGGTAGATATTGTTATGGTGGTCCTATGTATCGATGTCTCAGAAAATTCCATTTCCGTTTACGTTGCCATATTTGTTCGGGGCAATTTCATCTCTCCTTAGATTTGGAAATTTCATATATACCTAACAATGCTTTAAAAACATTGTACATTATGCATTCAATAATTGCACTTTGGGTACATATGAAATTAATCATCAAAGTAGGGTGATATATGAAATTAATCCTTGTTCTTATAGCGGTGAACCTATTATATATTTGTATACCAATTTACTATACATACTTTTAACAAGTAACCAGTTACAAACTTTATAAACAGTAGGTACTCCCTCCGAAACTGAAAGATTCAAACAATTTCCTTGTGGAATATAAGATGAACACTGTAATAAAGAGCGTTTGTGGGGCTGTCATCATGCAACACATTTTAACTTTGAGGCCATTATTCAGAACACAAGTAACAGAACTTGGTTCTGCACTTGATTGATGGGTGAAGGTTTCTAATATCTTGCCCAGATATATGGCAAGGTTTTCCACTTTTCCAGGTGTTATCATTCAATCTATATCATCTTTCAGCACTTCAACAAATAATTAGTATGTTTTGTATCATTGTATGGTATATCATACTCTGCCCTGTGTCTTTTTTTTTTTTTGACCGGCAAAATTTTGACACCCAATACCACCTATCTCATTATATATCTCACAAATGTCTCAAACGACAGTTGAACCCATAACCATTTGGTTGATGGACCACTCGCATACCACTGCGCGGAAGGCCTTGGGTCTCTGCCCTGTGTTATCAATATCTTTTATCTCCTCATTTTCCGAGTAAATAATATTTTGATGACCCCTTTAAAATCTCAGTAAACTAAATTAAGAATGTTGGAGGGGCACTTAATCTCGACAGTAATAACGATATCACGAGATTACAAATCATCTTGGGTAGATTGTCAAGTTTGTTCCTGAGCAAGTATTGGCATTACGCGCGAAGCTCAAATCGACAAGTCGATTTGGATCTGATCATGAGATTAATATGCCTATGTCCTGAGAAAGATAGGTAGTGTTGACAAATTAACCCTAAACACAAGAAGTTGGGAATGACCAACATATGAGGTCCTACTTGACTAATGTTAAATTGGAGCTATTTATCCCATTATCACCCTCTATTTAATCCTTAGGATTGCTTATAAGAATATTATGTAAAAACCCATCACCGACCTCACCCACTGGCAACTACTGAACTCTATTAATAAAGCTTGGACAAGAAGTATATATACATTTGACTCACTTTGGCATGGGTACATTAACCTGAGAACCACACTTTCACAGAATTCCATGTATATGTAGTGTGAAAGCTGGAGGATAAATTATTCTGTTCTCAATTACTAGGATCAGGGCTCATAAATGCATAGACATTGGAAACTAATCTCAGAAACTATTTACTAGTAATTTAAGTTTATCCATAACCAATAACTTGATCCTAAAACCTCAATAGCCTCAGTCCATCCTCACCACAGTCATCAACCTCTTCTCAGTTACTCGTGTTACGCATTGGGACGATGGTTACTGGATATTCATGACTGTGTTGCATATTTGTGAATCCATTCTATCATATATGATAGGTGATAGTTATGCATATTTGTGAATCTATTCTATCATATATGATAAGCATATACATGTGTCACCTTCAGAGAACTCAAACTAATCATATGCATATCAAGTTCAGCATGTTTGACAATATGCTTCAACTTGAAGAGTGTCAATAATTAAGGATTTCTTGAATTCATTGTGATTTTAGGGCTTATATCCTGGCCCATTCGGTCACCCGTGACCTATATATTTACACATTATCAGACAGATACTTTTATATTGCATGCTATAAATCATGCCGTGGCTACTTTTCTGTTTGACCAAATGGTAGTTATAGTAAGGTACCCTCATTTGAACAAATATAAAGTTGTAAAAGGACAAGATTATTCATTGTAAACTTACAAAAGTTGGTCATAACAAACTTCTCCATCAGCTCCGGATTCACCATATCCTGTGCAGTAATGAGACGATTTAGCCAGGACATAACATATGGAGGACGGGAAGCAAGAGGATATGCCGCTGCAAGCAATGCACCTAATGGAACAGCTGGAACACTTAAGGCCTGAGCCGGATCTGCCTGTGACCCACAGAAAACATATCTCAATCATAACTTTGACGAGCATAATTTACAAAAACAAACAAAAACACTGCATGAAATAGGCAAATACGCATCGTTACCAGAGGTATGAGTAATTTGAGGGTTGAATTTGATGTAGTGTAATCTAGTGAAGACCCCAAAGTAACGATCGCAGCCAACTTAGAGTCTCTTCCCTCGCAAACTTGTAAAAAAAAAGATTTAAGTACACTACTGTTGATCCAGAAATTGCTATTTCTACAACTTCAGTATTTAAAATGCGCGGACCAATTAAAATTTCTGACTATTCACAGTTTCATCATCCTCAAACGAAACATTGCGTATCGGATGCATCCACATAAGCAAGAGTTTTACATGAATAATACTAAGAGAAACTCTTTTTGCTTGAGAACATCAATTTTTTTCTGATGAATGAATAGCACGTTTAGTGGCAGATCTGATAATAGGTGGAGATAAAAATAAGTATATAACAAATAAGACAAACATAATAATACAACATCACCCTTAGAACATTTAATAAATGAACCGTATGTATGTATATTAGGTTTTGGTAATTTGTCATTGGTTGAATAAGGCCATTAATGTAAACAGCCACAATAATAGAAGAAAAGTATACATCTAGTACCATTTCGAGCAAGCATGGAATAGAGCAAGATACCACCCATGGAATGGCCAATCGCAAGCAACTTGCCGTCTTTCGGATTGCATTGTTTCCTTATGTATTCCATCTGTTTTATGGACACCAATAACAAATCTAAGATGTCTTGGGCAGCTAAAATACAAAACCAAAACGATTTATACATTAGAAGTATGACATCACCGCTGCAGGGACGTCCTCTTCTAGGTAGTGGTCGAAGTCCCAGTTATATTTCCCAAGGAGGTCAATTTGAGTTTGGAGGTTTTCAATTGTGGAAGAAAAGCGATCAAGCAAATCCGTGAACGGAGGAGACACTGATCGTTGACCTTCTTCAATAATATCTACAAGCCTTTGACTTAAATCTCGTATTTGGGTAGCAAGCGTGGAATTCTGTAAAGCTTCTGGAGAACCTGGAAGTTATACAGAAACATGGAGTAAGTATCAACAAAAAGGTAGCCATAACGTGTAACTAGAGATGACACGATGGGCAGGTCGGGCAGGTTTGAAACACATTTTATGTTAATATAAGTCTAAGCCGCCTGGATTGGGTTGAATGGCGCCTGTCTTTTGTGCACGCTCAAACATATGAAATAATTTACGTGATAGTTATGCTTACGGAGACAATACTATTACAATATAATATTACTCTCCGAATAAAACGATTAAGAAGGATGCACACATTTAGAGTATTCATGACTTTCACCAATTTTGACCAATTCCCCTTTTGGCTAAATTATTTGGCTTGGTTCGTTTGAGATAAAACACGACCCAAAACGGCCCATTCATAAGTAAATGAGTTGGAATTGGCACCTCTAACCGTAACACATCAATTGTAACATAATAAACAATCCCTTACTGACCTTCCTTTATTAGTACTGATAATCTCTCAGAAAAACGCTTAAAAGTTTCTGTAAATGTCATCAGCAACTGCGACTGATCAGATTCAGTCATCTCTTTCTGTTCTTCAGCTGGAGAAACTTTACTTTGTGCAGATGAATCAGAACTAAGACCTGGTGAGGTTTGGGAAGAAACTATATCCATCCGCTCAGAAGGAAGGGTAATTGGCTGTTTGACTTCTTTAGAGGCCACATCTGAACTCAATCCAGCTCCTCGAAATTCAAGGATCCATGTATCAAATCCTTGGCTTGACATGTGACGTGCAAATGAAGACTGCGGAATTTACCAACAGTCAACACAAATAGAAACTATATGTGCATGTGAAAAAAACAAAAATAGAGCAACAGTTCAATAAGCAATATATATATATATATATATGAAATAGTAACTAAAAACTTGTTAAAGATACAATGATATCCCTCCTTTATATAGATATAACAAATTTTCCATAACGACTAATATACCTTTGAGGTGTGTAGCTGATTTTGTTTCTGAAATTCTAATATAAGTGAAAAGAGGGACCAAATTGTTAAAGTTGTACGCATCATGGATTTTAGGACTAAAACTACAAGATTATAGATTGGTCAAGGGATAATCATGCATGATGCTCTTAGTGTTCTTTTTTCCTTCTAATTATTCAAAACAAATTCATCCCCACATTATATTTCTTATACACACACATAATATCCCTGCACTTTCTTCTAAATCATACTTTAATGACCCACAACCAACCCCAACTGAAAAGATCTGGTTTTCCTTCAGAGTGAGATTTGGTGAATTATCTAGCAGTGGATTATGTTGAGGGATTTTGGGATGAAAGTGAAACTGATATCTAAAAGCCATAATATGAATTAGTATTGGGTATCAAGATATATAAATACTTTTGTGTCGGTTTCCCGCTATTTTTTCCTATATTTTTAGGGAAGAGATAGGGAGAGACCAAGGCAGTCAGGATTGGAAAAAAGCATAATGGATTTATTGTTGATAACAATGGTAGAATGTTTAAGTAAAGAAACACCATAATATAGGTTCTTCAGTTAATATCATATTTATGTGCCTCTTGATGGCCAGAAAGCAAGTGAACACACACATATAACATCCATCATGGGTCCTCAAATAGTTCTAGGACTTATTTCTTTAGTGCTTATCATTTTCTGGAAAGAAAAAAGGCATCCAGTTCGCTTACTCCAGTTGATATAAGCTTGACGTAACACAACAAATTGATTGTCAGTACCTTCCACAACTTGGAAAAATTCTTCCTTGTTACCTAGGTCAGTTTTCCACATATCTTGTATGTGTATTTAATGAAGATGAGGGAATGAAGAAGAAAGATCAATATATGTACTTTAAGGATTACACCCTTGAGGTATATACATCACAGACTACTTTAACAGACAGTGGACACAAAGTGATGACACTGTTAGTGGCTTCCAATGAATAACTGTTTACCCATGATTTTAGTTTTACATCTATTAGTAAACCTCAAACTGGAAGAGGTAACAGAGAAATCAACGAACTTATTCTAATGATAAATCTATGAACCTTCTTGAAAGGATTGGAACGAAAACTCACAGTTTGCAAAGGATCCTAGCCTACCTAAACGGATAACGAATATATTAAATCAATCTTGCTTGTTATCTGTGTAAAATATCAAACTGTAGGAACCTGCATTTGTTTGAATAAACGGAAAGTGCAGACCTTTTATTTATAAACATCAACACTTCAATTGCAGTTTTTCAATAGATACATAACTACATAAGTGGTTATTCCTCCCAGTAATACTACGAAATCGGGGGGTTGTTAGTTGAAACAAATGCACGAGGAAAGAGAAAATCACCAAAAGAGAGTGCTAGATTATTCAACTCAAGCTGTTACATCCCCTACTTTAATATGTTCACTGGAGCATGCTAAAAATGCATTGATGTGGAAATGCAACCAAAAAGGGTTGAATTAGATAACAGCCGTTAATGTGAGTTCTTTGAAATAGCTTTTCAGTTCACTACATTATGTAAAGAATGATGAAGCACAAACAGAAACATAATTTTGAACTCACCCCAGGATGGAGATCATATCCAATTGCATTTGTTCCAACTCCACTTAAAAGCAGTAATGGATGATTCCTTGGAGGTGCCTACAAGTAATAAACATATATAATCATATACACGTAGTGAGTTTTTTTTAAGATGCAAGAAATAGTGCAGACTGAGTACAACAACTGTAGGGTCTTTGTAAGAGTCATATCGATAGTAATGAAGCAAATATAAGTGCTTCAGAAGATAGATATTTCTGTAACACACGAGAGATAATTGGTTTTCTTCGTATAGACGTATAACTTCATAAATGCATCCAATATTAGGTGTATCGTCTTTTGTTTGTGCATCTACTCTTTTAACTTAAGAAGCAATTTTTAAATTAAGTTTCTTGTTCACTAACGAGTTATTGGGTAGTAATAATTCTAACTTACTACTTCTAGACTAACCATTTACTCTTGTAGAGTAACACCTAACTTTTATTCTTATTCACCTCTCAAACTTCAAAACTTCCCATTTACCTAACTCCAAGTAAAAACATTCTCCCAACAAGTAATCATTTGATTCTCCTATTTGATTTTCAGTCATCCAGCAAACTATATTACTTCCCTAATACCTACAAAAATTTCCTTCTCCATACAGCAACCATTCCTACCCCCTACAAAAATTTGAATAATAAATAAAATACGAGTAGAAAATCAAGAAGATTGATGTGTTGCCGCTGGTATTGATTAATGAGTGTTATATTATTGGTGTAATATTATCCATCAAAACTTCATTCTATATGCAGTTCATAACTTGAGAAATTAACTTTTACATTTGTGCATAAATGACTTGTATTTAGGGGATTGGGGTTTCATATTAGTAAAGGCACTAGTAAAAAACTTGGCTCTTATGAACTATAATCCTTTGCTGCATGATAACAATTTGATATTCACACATTTAACTAAAAAAACCTAAGCAGCTGATAGATTCGCAATAAATATCATAAGTTGACCACCCATGGGAATATCATGATTCATGAGCATGTCATTATCACACCAATGACATGTTTATCATTTATTTTTGTAGCTGTATAATGTATCCAGTGGTCTAATTTGGTGATAATTTATGATGGTGCACGGTGTCCTTGATATGCTATAGTTTAATCAATAATCATGGGCATGCACGCGCACGCACACACAATTACATAAAATTAACAATCTAATACGGCCTTCAATAATCATGTACTATATTTTAACAACGCATTCTCTTCATAACAAACCCAAACAGCAAAACCACCTCCCAACCGTCATAACTATTTGTTTAATCATGATAACAACTTTAACAACCAAATCAGCAAAGTCATAAACCGTTTTCACCTTAAATAGGTACCATGTCCAACTCTCCAACGACATATCAACATAGCTACTTCCATTTCAGGTTATCTTATTTAAGGTTAAAATAATATGTATTCGATAAGAAGGTTGGGAAATGGGACCCGCTTATTCAGCATATATAACAGAAACTACTTTTTTACATCATATGCATCCTAAAACCTTGGAATAAATACGGAGTCAACCAACACTTTGTAACTGATAACTCTCTTCTCGTGCCTGATTGTTTTATTTTACCCCATACGCAAATCCAAACAATATTTCCTACTTATTTCTGCTTATCTCACGATCTAATTCAGTCAAATAACTAATTTGACCTCCAACTAAAATTTACACAAACACATAACTAATATCTCCAGTCACTTAAACACTTATCCGCAATCATTTCTTATTTTGAGTTCAATTTACAAAAACTAAACTAACTTTTGTAAAATTGTATAATTAAAAAACGGAGTCTACTCGCACTTGCTAACGATTAATCCTTTGGCGCGTTATAATTACTAGCATAAAGTTGAATGAGAAAGAAATAAAAAGAAGGAAATACTACTTGTTTAGTGGGTTTATAACGCCAAAGAGCTAATCGCCAATCGGAATTATGAATGGAGACATAATGAAGCTCATCAGCCGTACAAATCGGAGGCTTATCGACAGCGGAGGTTAATGAAGAAGAAGCATGTAACGGTTTGAGCCTTGTTGTTGTTGTTGTACGGATGGTGGTGGGTTTTGATTCATAGCGTTTGGAATTGTTATTGATGGAGAAGTATGTTGCTGCTATTTGTATTGCTGATCGAACATCTGATTGTAACACATACATTTTTTCTTATTTTTATTTTCTTCAATCGAATCTTTTTTAACAGCCAAGCTACTTGTGTTTGTTTCTAGATGAGATGAGGATCATTTCAAAAACTTGTTTCTTTAAGTTCTTCAACAACAACAACATTTGGCAAGGTATGGGGGAGGTGAAATGTAAACAGATCATACCCCTACCCTTGGGAAACCGCGGTTAGGAAGACTGCTTCCAGGTAGACCTCCGGCTAAGAGAAGGAAGAAGAAAGGGTCGGGCACTCTCACACACACATACGCACATACACACCACACGCACAAAAACACCCACACACACCACATATATATAAATATTTGTGCAAGCTAGATAAATGGAACAAGGCATGCGAAGGCAAGAAAACAAGATAAATAACGGGCAACAAAACACATTGAAAATAAACACATAGAAAGAACGGCGAAGGCAAACAAGCATACAACGCAATGCACCAAAAACCAAACAATAAAAGGCCACGGGAGAAACATAAGCAAGAGCGACCATAAACACCATAAACAGGAAGGCATACATAAGTAACAGACCACAAAGAGAAAGCTAAGGGAAGCTAAAACCAAAGGCAAAGCAAAAGGAGGGAAAGAGGGCTCCTACCCGCCCTAAGGGCGACTAGCCTAAGAAAGAAACTAAAGGGAGCAAAACCTAAGGGCAACGCAAAAAAGGGAAAAAAGGGCTCCTATACACTACAAGGCATACATGCTATGAAACGCAAAAACCCAAAAGGCGCAAGGCAAAGCTACTACTAAGCTCCTACAACCTATAAAGCAAGACCTAATCAATGTCCTAAAACTCCTACCTACTAGTCCTAATTCTATCTCTCCAAGCATTCCTATCAGAGGTCATGTCCTTAGACAAGCGAAGCTCTTTCATGTCCTGTTTAAGTCTATCTTCCCATCTAAGTTTAGGTCTGCCCCTTCTCCTCGAGCCGTCGACTAATAAGGCTTCAACTCTCCTAATTGGTGCAGTTTGTGGTATCCTCTTGAGGTGTCTAAACTATCTCAACCTTCATTCCTTCATCTTGTCGATTATAGAATCGACCTCAAGTTATGCTCTGAAAACTCCATTCGGTATCATGTCAACCGTGGATTTGCCACAAGTCCACCTCAACATTCTCAATTCCGTCACTTCCACCCTGTTTTCTTGAGCCTTCGTGATCGGTCAACACTCTGAGCCATATAGCATAGCTGGTCTAATCGCGACCCTATAAAATTTTCCCTTAAGCTTTAAGGGAATTCTCCTATCACATAAGACTCTTGAGGCTGCCCTCTATTTCATCCTAGAGCTACCTGGTACAATTTCTCTTATTTAAAAGAAGCATGCCATGTGAATCAATGAGTTACTAAGCTTGATTTTCTTATATATCGAATCAGATTTTGATAAAATGACAATATAAACTTATTACAGTTTTTTGCTTTCTTATATAGAAAATAAAGAAGAAAAAAGCATTAGATAGCGAACATTTATTCTAAGACCAGTAAGTATTGTTAGTTATTATCAAAGCTATTAAACTTTGAAACTGTTTTAAGGAACACAAAATACATGTCTATAGCATTTATAACGACGTGGCAATAATTTGTTAGATAGTGAATGTGTGTTTGAGAATTTATAGATAAAAATATATTTGACTATCAATATGTGATGTTATAGGTTTAGACAATGAGTTTATTTAGAACATCATTTCCATAAGTTACATTTATGTCGAAATCACAGAAGATAACACTACATTATTACTATGTTAAGTAGTTTCCTTACATGGGTTGCTACTTCAGGGACTAAGCGTTGGTACCATTAAAACAAAGGTGAATGTCTATTGTGTCAAATCGTACTCTTTGGACGTATACAAGGGGTATGACTTTGAAGTATATACGAGGGGTAAGAGCGCTGCTACCATTTGAAAATTTCTGTGAAAAAGCGATAGGTTTTTTCTTCCATTGCAACTGATCCTGCCGCTATTGGAGCATTGCTTAAGTTGTCAGAATTGTAGCCTTGATGTGGCTGATAGAATTACAGCCGACTGCTGATGGGTTTGCAGCCTGTTGCAGCTTTTAACTACTAGTAGTCGCTTAACTTCTTGGCTTCATTTGCTACTCAACTACCGGTATAGAGTTTAGACAATAAAGATTAGATGTGAATACGGGCTGGATGAATGATGTTCTAACATATATTTTTCTACCCGAAAATGAGCTATACACATTATGTCACGCTTTGTAATTTTTGCGTAACTTTGTAATTGTTACCGCCATTTTCTGTTTGGATATGTGTTTTTAAGGGTGTTTTGCAGCTTTGTTAGCAACGACACAATACTCCCGCGGCAAAAAATATTTGGAAAACACGCTACCCCGTTCAAGAAACCCAAGTCCCGATTGGCGACACCATGCCGGTACAAGGAACTCCATTTGACTTCACTACTGAGAATAAAATCGGCACCTCAATTCACCGATTTTATTGAACTTTATCACATTAATTTTGTAATATTTCATTTTGTGTTATTTTCACTACAAAGTACCCTTACTCACTAGCATCTTTAGTCTGTGATAAAATCAATTTCTTCATTTGCTGGATTATTAGTTACCATTATTTTAATGATCTATACATGTTTTTGAGGGTGATTTGCAACTTTATTAGCATCAACACAATACTCTCGCGGCAACGCGCGGTTCAATACATGATATGTCTATATATTAGCTCTTTTGCATTTTTGGCATACACCATACCTTCCTGCTATCTACGTTTTACCTATACATTGCAGTAACATGTTAGCCCCCGCCGCAACGCGCGAGTCATTTTCCAACTCGTTTTATACTATTTTATACATAACATTAGTTTGACGAAAATAAGCATGACATTGTTAGTCCTTAATTATACATAGCCTGGTCACCTATGTATAATTCAGAAAGGACCATGCTATGCTGGGAGTAGTCATCTTAAAAATTTGTTAAAATCAATTTTCTACATATATTCCCAAAAGATAAAATTTTGTGTGTATATACATAATTTGTACAAGACATATTAGTAAGCACACTAGCTAAATGGACATTTACACAATCTTGTAGAATTAGTCTGATGTTATAATACCACATCCTCAGTCAAAAGATTAAATTACACCACTAGTCACTCTAGAACAATCTCCCAACCAGAGCGGTTACATTAGTTGCTTCGTCTTAGTCAATGAAAGAAACAGGATTACTAGGAGCATGATGAATTTATCCCTTTTAATTGGGTTAAAATCAAGAAAATTGAAAGATCCCTACACCATTAAATTTTTTAATGGTCATGAAGTTAAGGCTAAAGACATAATCATTGCAAGTACATAGAACTTAGCCGATAGAAGTTTCATATCCACTGCTTTATTATTAAACCTATGTATTCAACTCAATATTATTTGTTGACATTTTTAGCATCTTTATCTCAAGTCCTTAAGGTGTTATCTCGGAAGGAAGTCGCACGACATATTTTGAAGGTTTTTCATTATCGTTATCATTCGATAACTTTTTCATAAAAACATTTATGTAATGTATAACTGTTGGGACCTCTTTTGTAAACTCTGATGTTATAATAAATCGAATGTGTAACTTTTTAAAACGTCTCATTTAGAGGTCGTTTTCTATAACTTGTACTATGTGCTATGAAGTAATACTCTCGGTTGTCTTCCGCTGCTATCCGAAATTAGAGGTGTTACACCTTAGACATACTGTGATGGGCGGCAATGGCCGTGTGTGCCACCTTCGCATGCACATCTCTAACTATTGCAGGACCGCGATCATAGTCGTGGACATGGTTGAAATATGAAGGACCCGATTTTATTTTTGAACAAGTCTTGTGGTGTTTTTTTCTATTTTTTGTGTGTGAGCTTGTGTGTTTTGGTAGGTAGGTATCTGTTTAAGTGACATATACTTCGATGGTGATCGTGGTCGCCTTATTATACTGAGTTGATCATGAAAAAGATTGTTAAAAGAAACAACTAAATTGACACTGATGTAATAATCGGTATCGGGTCATGTATGCGTACGTAATAAAGTTTGATACCACTAGCTATTCACCTTTATATCAATTTACAAATTAATACCAATGCCTTAAGGCGCGTCTAGGCTCTAAGGCTCTAAGGCTCAAGCTCTAGGGATTTTTTCAGAGCGAGGCTCCGCACATGCACAAGGCTTACAAAAAGCGCAGCGCTTTGGGCTTTAGAGCCTTAAGCCTAGGCGCGCCTAGGAGAGGTGACAAATTTTGAAACTCTTTTTATGAATTTACATTCATCGCCCTCATATATTAATGAAAGATAACCTAAAAACTAACTAAATCAAAGAATTTGAGTGTTTGGTCGTTCAATTCAAGTGTTTACACATATGGACTCCTCACTCTATTTTAAGCATGATATAATGAAATCTCATCATGCCATGAATCTTGATACATTGCTTGTTATTTTGGGTTTGAATTTGAACTATGTTAGATACATTAAGTATTTTAGTGTTATTTTAGTTATCATTAATATATAAATTGTCTCCTAAACTATTAAAATTTTATTCAATTCAACGCGCCTCATATTCATGAAACCCTCGTCTTGGTCTGCGCCTCGCCTCAAAGCTCCATAAGTCCTTTGCACCTTAGTGCGCCTTGAGCCTTTCAAAACATTGCTTCTACTTTCTTTACATGTCTATTTTGCACTTAAACTTGCAATATTTCATATTATAACTTTTGCTCTTCTGATTTTACATAACTTTTCATTAATACCTAAAACTTATACAAATCATATTTTTGCTCTTGATATCGATTTATTCCTGTTGCAACACGATTGCAATAAATCCTTATTTCTATCAACTAGTTTAACTATAGTATAGCATCTACAATCGGAGTTCAAAAAAGAAGTTAGAAACATATGAAAAATGTTTATATTTTGTTATCACTTTAGTGCGTTTATGTTTCATCTTTATGTAGAATGAAAAAATCTAAAATTTTGAACATATTCATAATTTAATAAATTATTAGTTAAGCAATTTATAAATTTGAAAAGGTTTATACATAGTGCAACAATAAAAACTCTAATAAATAAATGATTTTGACAAATTAATAAATCTTTTAAAAGCTCAATTATCATTGATGCTCAAACTTGATGTCTTTTAAAGAACTCTTATTGTTGTTATTGTTAGTACAAAATAAGTGTCTGGCTTAGAATAGGGCTCAAATCCTTCGTTGAGCCGGGCATCCGAATGATTTGAGTGTCAGATCTTGTACTAGATCAAGGGATGTGAGATGATTTCCTGCACAATCAAATAAAAACCGTTAGCCTTGCCGTGGGGACGGACCCCATGATTAGACTCCGACGTGAGAGTAAGTAAACATGTAGAGAGAGAAAGTGTGTGTATGTAGAGTGAGAAAATCATACTGTTCATTATGTTAGAGGGTCCCTTTTATAAGCGAGTGAAATATTAGGGTTTTCTAATACTTCGTTTGTTTCGTTAGTGGCCGGAGTGGGTTCCTTGTCGGGCAAGGTTCCGCAGTAATCGTGTGTACGGATGCGTGTGTTCTCCGCGGACGGAAGTAGCCTATAGTTAGGTCCGCGTCCATTTTGCTGTGTCCGGGCCATTACCAATGCAGGATTGGGTTTAGTTTCGGCGCTAAGTTGGGCCGAAAAGCCCAAATGACAGTGTGACCCAGAGGCTTGGTATAATTACATGCTACAAAGTGTAATGAATATTTTTAAAGAACGATTGTTCATGAAAATGGAAAAGAGAATATTGTATCATTCATATCCGTGCTTGCTTTTTTTGAAATATATTCGATCTCGACCCGTGACAAGTTTTCAAATTGACAAATTAATTCAAAGTATAATGGAGATTGTATCTCATAAATGGATTCACTCAAGGGTGCATTCTTTTTCTATAACATGTTTGTTAAGAAAACTTGGAGATTGCACTTCTTTTCAATAAGTTTGTGTCGAGTTGCTTGAGGTGAAGGGTGTGAGTGTGGTGAATGGCAGGCAGGTCAGGGCGGTAGCCAAATTGTATGATAGAGATGTTGTCGTTATGAGTTCGTTACTCGGTATGTATGCGAAATGTGGTATGTTTCGAGTTGCGGTTAAGGTGTTTGATGAAATGCCCGAGAGA
>BQNB010033570.1:39319-52223 GCA_026074375.1 Tanacetum coccineum
AATACTCTAGGTTAATGGAAAAGTATTTTTAAGGTGAATAAAAATGCTAATTAACTTTGGGGTAAATTTTACGGTTGAGTTTTACGAGTATTTAAGTGATCCTGACACTATAAGAAGGACCCGAACCCTCCTAGGATTCTTGCCGTGGGATAGAGTCAAAGAGGGGACATAATGGCTTTATTTTAGCAAGTTTTCTAACATTGTACACCTTATATCCATTTTTACAACCAACACTCCATTATTCTCATTTTTCATTTCAAAAAAAATACACACACACAAGTGTGTGTGCTTGTGTTTGTCCGCCACCTACCACCAACAAACACCAAAACTTTTCCAACTTTGATCGAGAACGTGTTATTCCGAGTTGATACGAGTGTTTGTGTATTCATTTAAACAACGTTTGGGTTGTCCAGTTCGTGTCGAAATATACATTTTTGAAGATTTTCTTGTAAGTTTTCAAATTTAAATTTCGTTTGTCTTTTTGGGTTTGTTTTGATGCATGGATGTTAGCTGTACAAGTTGATCGTTGTGAAAATCGATTTTTAGAAGCGAAACAAATAAAAGGGTGGTGTTTGGTTCGTGTGTTATAAAAAGGAAAAAGAGAGTTTTTGTAGTTTTGATGTTGTGGTCGTGATGGTTGAATAATATATGTTGCTAGATAGCTTATTTTTTATAGTAGCTTGTATACCTTATTCGGGTGTATTTTGAAGCTATTTCTTGGCTTATTTTGGCTTATATGCCACAATATTTTTTTCCAAAATCACTAGGAAAGTGATTTTGACTATTTTTTTGTTATGGCCTATCTTTGTGGACTATTTTGAGGCTTATGGTAGTAACCAAATGCGATACGTAGCTTATTAGCTTATTTTAAAGCTTAATATACGTATTTTGGACTTATAAATATCTTAATGGACCCTTGTTGGGCCTTAAAGCCCAATAAGCGATATTTAGTCGTTATGAGAGTTTTGACGGACTTTTGAAAGTGAAAATGTATTTACGGAGTGATATTGAACGATATTTTGGGAAAAACGTTTTAGTAAACGTTAAAGTTTGAGATTTTGGAATTTTGTCGAAAAGTGTCGAATTTATGAAAAGTGTTGAAAATAAGGTTTGAAACCTTGGAAAACGTTGTATGAGCGTACGGGTCATGTCGAAATTTCGTAAAAAGTTTATACTTAGAAATTTTCCTAAAAACATGATTTTTGATTTTAAATAATAAAATATTATTTAATTATTTTATTTATTTAATAAATTCACTAAAAGACGAAAAATATAATTTTTCTCGAAACTTCTCGAATATGTTTACTATGAGTAAACGTTTCATTTTCAACTCTAATATGATTATTTTGAGGTGACTAAGGTTACCGAATGGACTTATCGAGATATATTTATAATTATTAATTATAAATATTTACTTATATTACTTATCTATTTTCTCTAAATAGTATAAGTATGTATTATTGAGTAATGGGATTGATATGATTGTTAGGATATGTCGTCAACCATCACACCACCAAATTGTTATGAGTAATTGTACAACGCGTCTAAACTCTATGTATCAAACGTGAAGATTGTTTTAGAAATGGATGATTAAGTTGGGACGTTAACTGGACTAGGTCATGTGCAGGCGTCGTTGCATTTTCTTGTGTGATTGAGATTTGGTTGCTAAAGACTTGCTTGAGGTGAGTTCTCGTAGCCCCATTTTTACTGTTTTTCCGTTGGGGGAAAATGATACTCAAATGTGTTTTAAACTGTTTTAAATTCAACTGTGCAAAATGTGGTTTTGTTTTTGGGACAAGTTATGTGCTTATGACTGCTATGTGAATATTATGTGTTGCATGATTGTTTGGATTGGAGGGGTATGCCTACCCAGTATTTGCATGACTGTTTGGATCAGATGGGTACGCCTACCCAGTATTTGTGTGATTATTGGAGCGGATGGGTACACCTACCCAGGTTTGTGTATGGTCATGTCCTAATTTTAGTGCTCCAGCTGGTAGGCCCTTTAGGTGCGTAAGTGACATATGGTTATTGATTAGCGGTGATGCTATAGGTTGTTTGCAAATATTCACTGTCATATAGCACTATTTTCCACTGTTGAAATATTGTGTAGGTTCCCGATTCACACTTCACTTCATAAAATCACAACACGAATCGAAACAAGAAAGAGAGAGAGGATCGAAAATAGAGAGAGAGAGATGAGAGAAAACTAGAGAAAGAAATTTAGATATTATGAAAAACTAGATATTTTCTGAAAAGAAAATATCTATATATATATGAGATATTTTCTGAAAAGAAAATATCTAAATATATATATATACCCCTACACATTTAATGTGACGCGAGGGATATTTAACTAGGACCCGGGCTCGGGTTTTGTTTGGGATTAAACCCGAAACATATACAATATTAGATTAACTATCGAGCCCGATTCCCGATATTATCCTATTACAACATTAACTAATTAAAGACCGAAGCTCCATTGTAGAGTGACCGAGCTTCCTTGTTCGACTCAATAAATTGAGGCTAACAATCTCCCCCGAAGTGAGGTCTTGAACACGGGAACGAGCTTCCTTTATTGACTCAATAAAATTGAGGCTAACAATCTCCCCCGAAGTGAGTTCATTAATGACACTCCTTCATGAGATCAGTGAGATTGCTTTTGTCGTTTAAGCTCGAGTGTTCTTGGTCTTTGTCTTCGTTGTAATCTTGTTCCTTCATGCTTTGCGATCTTGACTTTGAGCCTTTGTCATTGTCTTTATCGTCTTTGCCATCTTGAGATCTTATGACTTTGACCATCATGCTCATACTTTTGCATTATCTTGAAAGCTTCAAATCAGAGTTAGCGGAAGACTTTGTCTTTAAATCTTGAGCTTTCTAGATTGTATGTCTTCGTAGATTGAGCATTTGAATGGGATTGAGGTTGCCGTTACCACCGTTTGACCTGCAGGTTTACGTTAGTGATAAACGAGAAAATTGATTTGAAAATCAATCGACGTGTCACTCGTTAAAGTGTTTTTGTAACACATCGAGAGTGTCATGTTTTTATCAAAATTCATCAACCGTCAATTCATTTACTGGACCAAATCGATATCCAGTTGTCACAAGTTTGATTCATATAGAATCTCGCAAGTCACCTACCGCAGTGCTGTTTGATGATGACACTGGAAGGATTTCCATTCGTCATTGTGAATACTAAAGAGTATCACTCTGTAATGTTCTGGCAAATATACATAATGATATTGCGTAGGATCTTGTTACAGCTTGTGAAACTTGATGATGTCAACAAGTGTTTGAACTGGAATGGGTCCTACGGAGATTTTTATTGATTCTCTTGGCTTAGACTCGATTAGTGCATTTTGGTTTTAGTACTCGGAGGCTGGAGCATATTGCCACCTATTCAATATCAACAATCTCGGAGTGAGATGTCAATAGATAACGTGTGTATCTCCGTGACAAATGAGACAAGTTTCTGTTGAGAGGAAACCCAATGGCTGGAAGGGTGTGCATTAGATTCACTGGGTTCTTGATGTCGTTTCAATGTCCGCTATCACTTGTGATTCTGACAGCATATGTATTGACCCGGTTTCTGCCTTAAGTTGTGTGGAAGGCTTCTTTCTTTAGACCCTTTATCCATACATTTCTTTTTCATTCTTCAACGCCTTCAATGCTTACCAAGACGTCATTACTAACACCTTGTTGTGATTGTTCTAGTGTTAGCTCAATCTTAGTTGATTATTCCATTTACATTCTTCTCCAATCCTACTAAGACTGCTATTTCTAAACTTTGGATTATCCTTGGGTAGATCCTCCTGTTTGGTTGGATCATAGGATTGATCCTAACCTTTACCACCTTTATGACTTCAGAATCGTCATGGAAATTAAGATGTAGTTGGTATAAGAACGATACCATAAAACTTTTTTTATGTTCGGCACTTTTGATGTCGATTAGATTATATTTTAATTTACATATTTCTCCCCTTATTTTAAAAAATAAACACTTAGTTTTTGAAATACTTGTGATTAAAATATGTCTTGAGAAATCTGTGGGAGAAAATATGGTCAGCATGAAATAGTTTGGGAACATTTTGATTTTGTTAAAAATATTTGGGGTTTTTTTGAATACTAAGATATGGTCGTTGATGATGTATCCAGAACATTAAAAATTCGTTTTTCGAATAAACTCCCCCTTAAAAATAGACCAATGAGAAATTGTTGTCTTTTTGAAAACACTGTGAGGGTTGGGGTGTTGAACACACAATTTGAAGATTATGAATTGTCATCGAGAAATTCTTGAACATTGTGTCTCAACTTTTTTCGAATAACCCAGATGTTAGAGGATTTCTCTTCTAACGGTAAGGGTAAGCTCACTGAAAGCATAGTACATTCTTTTTTCTTGAGCTAAAGATATGGAATGTCTTGTAAGAAACAGCTCAGACGAGACGTTAATTTTTTTCTTTCATTTTTGTTGCAGGATAAGATATAAACTTTTCCTTTATTTAAAAGTCCGGGTTATGTCTGATATTTGCACATTAAGCCATTTAGAAAATTAGAACATGACATTGTTTTGAAACTATTTGAACTCTGCTCGAAACTTTTTACACAATCACCCTTGTCGTTACAGTGTCAATGTTAATCGACATTTTAAGCACGTCAATGTTATTCGATTCCAAGAGACATGTCGGAGAAGAATATTTTTGAAATTTTCTTGATTTCTAATTTAGTATTTATTTACCTGTTGTCCTCAGCATTGCTATATGATGGTGGAATAGTAATTCCAACTCTTGTCGTGATGTAGCTGTCTTGACTGCTAGAGGAACAACTTTTGGAACCAGCTTTGAACTTGACGGTTCATTGCTGTGGTTTTGAATTCCGAGTTCTGAACGGTTATGATCAGAAGTCATTGCCATGAAGAACGAGGCTTGAACTGCGTTGTTCAAACGTCATTTCCATGAAGACCGAGGCTTGATCTGCTGCGATCAAACGTCTTCTTAACATTAAGGAACGGGGCCTGAAGTGTTATTTTCAGCAGACGCCATTTGGCATTGACGACCGAGGCTTGAACTGCTGTGTTCAAACGTCATTTGAGAAAGATTTCATCTTTTGTGAAACCATTCTGGCACTGGTTTCTTAGATATCAAAAATTTCAGCAACCACACTCTGAGATTTTCCTACTTTTCATTGTATAGTGCATCTGCAATTATGTCAATTCTTTGTTGCTTTTGACCATTGAATGACGTACCTGCACTTAAACCATCGTTGTTGCAATCCATGAATATGATTGATTTACATTTGAACATGTGTGGGTTCATTTCAACCTTGCTCGTGCAAGAGTTGAATAACTTCCTGTGAGGAACCCACCTAGACAAACAGTCTTGAGAATTTCTACCCGTTGGTTGCCACTAGGACAAGATTTAGGAGACCATTGTTTTTCTCAGGGACCGTGTGTCTTTCTGTGTGACCCCTATGTCCTTTGGGGATCAGTCTTTCTTGTTTCTTAGATTCACTTGTTTTTTCAACGGGCACATATCTCTTTGTTATGTTATGGGATTTTGCATCATGATTTGCACTATAAAGGCACTTTTTGCATGTAGGACATTGCAAGTCTTGGAACTTCAAGAAAGACTTTTGTTTCCTATGTTCTCCTAAGTGAACATCTTTGTTTGAAACCCGACTACTCATTGCATGCTTTCTCAATTCCTAGGTTTTGTTTGCTACATTAGCAGAGTTGGGTACTCTAGCAGGGATCAATCCTACTAGGTTTTCCATTCACTTCTTTGTATTTTTAAGTTGTGCACTTTTCATAGCTTTCTCTAGGTAGTAAGTATGAACCATTCATTAGGAGCCTACTTTCTGAGTCCCTGGTGACTGAGGTGACACAGCTTTAGGGCATTTCCTCAGACGGGGGCAGGTGCAATCTCATTGGTGTTTCGAACTGCTTGTTTTCTAATCTGAGGCAAATTCTGTTGAGTGACTTGTTTAAACAAACCATCCGACACATTAGTTTTATTAAACAGACTGTTTTTTGAAATTTCTCAGTTCAGGAGAATTTGAAAAAGGAGTCGTTTTCCTAAAACTGATGGTTTTGGAATTCGTTGAGCATTTGGTTGTCGAACAACAGATGGTTTATTAAACTGAGTTTCCACAGACTTTCCCTTGCAGTTCTCGATGAGTTTCTTTAACTCACTTATGGCTATGTTCTTGTCTTGCATTTGAGCTTTCAAATCTTGTATTTCATGATATTGTTCACGTTCTTTTCGAAATACATTTGAAGCATTTTCTTTGCAAACTGGGTTGTTTTTCATCTGTTCTTTACAATGTTGTAAAGAAAGTTCAAGAGAAATCGAGTGTTTTTCAAGTTTGGCAAAACTCTTTAAAAGCTTATTATGAACTTCGTTATTAACAGATTCAGTTTGTTTTGACAGCTTTTGTGCAAGACATTCACATTCTTTGACTTTATGAAGATACATGCATTGCAATTCAGTATGAGCATTTAATTCAGACAAAGAATGCAAATATGCAAATTATAACATTCTTTAGGACATACACTCTTCAAGCAAGTAGATTTACCTATTTGAAAAATCCAGCCATCTCAGATCAAGTCGTCAATCTCTTTTTCAAGGGATTTAACGTACTCAAAATCTTCATGCATTTCCGTTTTAAGTTCATGTTCAAAACGAAAGCTATCATTTTGTGATTTTATGGAAAGAGGCATTAGAAAGGTTTTTATCAAAAGTTCCATATCATGAGCAGTTGGCACGCGGAAGTAATCACTAGTATGTTTAAACCAAGTTTGATCAACAATTTCCCTATTATTGATTTAAATGTCATTTCCGGTAAACACTTATCTACTTTTACAAATGATTTTGAAACGGGTAGAAAGGTCAACGTTTTTTTAGCATTTTTGTTTTTTTCTAACAAACGGTCTTTCTCACATTGTCTTCTAACTTCTTTCCGTGTTCAACTGATAAAGTTTTACCTAGTGAGGGTGCTTTGAAAATTTCATAAAGACTATTCTGTCTTGTGTAGTCATATGGTTTCACTGTATCTTTATTTAATTTTGATCTACTCTTGTTATCAACGATTCTATGGTCTCTTCTCTATCAGGGGCCAATCTGTTTGCGGAACAGAAGGTATCATAGGGCTCTCATACAAACAAACAGGGCTTTTCAGATTGAGCCTTTTTGAGGTACCTTGGATTGGCAAAGGTTAGTCTTCTATTATATGTTCGCGCATTAGGTGCTAACAATGCATGGTCTGAATTGAGCTGATTACGAGTCTAAACAATTTTGTCAAAAACTTTAACTGTTTGTCCATTTCAATCATCTTGTCAATATCTTTTTCTTCCTTAACCTTTAAATCCGAAATGACCTTTTGTGTTCTCTTTGAGATAACCTTCCAGTTGTGAACCTTGTTAATAGGATCTTTTGACTAATTCATCGTGTTTCTGATTAAGAATGAAAATTTCATCGGCTTTGTTTTTGAAACCTTCTTAATTTCAATGTCTTTTAAAGCTAATAGTCCTAGAGTTTCATTTATACTTTGTTGAAGATTCTCATAATCAATCGTCCGATCATTAAGGATTTGTAACTCTCAAATCATTCTGTTTTGTTCTTGTAGTGAATCAGACAACTATCCCGGCAAACTAATAGCTCCCCCAAGCACTATTTTTTTTTTTTTTTTTTTTTTTTTTTTTTTTTTTTTTTTTTTTTTTTTTTTTTCTTTTTTTTTTTTTTTTTTTTTTTTTTTTTTTTTTTTTTTTTTTTTGTTTCATCAGGTTAGTTTTGCACTTTTTCTATTCTTGAGTCAATGATGCGTTAGCTTTCTTAATTGCTTTAAATTGTTTTAATTTTCCTCAGTATATGAGTCACAATTAGCAATTAAATTAGCAAGCGCAGCACGCTCATCAACACATTCAGAGCATTTTGATCAACCTGATTATCCCTTAGTACATATATTTGATGAATCCGATTGGACATTGCTATCATCCTTCTCCAAAAATATGGTCGTTAATGGACTCAGGTTGCTCAGAATGTCATCCACATTGGCAAAACACATCAGTTTCATCATGGTTTTGTACCTGTTCTTGGCTGACTAGTAGAACTGGATCTTCAGTGAGACCTCCTGAATCTTTGCCATTTCACTGTTAGTGCTTCCAATTTTGTTTATCAAATCTCTTCATCTGATCAATCCCACTGCTTGTTTCCATTCATGAACTTGTAAAACGATGATTGAAACCTCTTGAACCTTGCATGTTGAACTGCAACTTTCTTTCACTAACTTTTTCAACGTCATCTTAAGCTCTTGCTCATGACTTGCTCTTTCTATTATACATTGCTCAATGGAGTTCATGTTCTGGATGATTGTTTCCTTGAATGTTTGCGTGTTCATTGTAGTGTAATCTCTAAAGATTTCTTTTACTTCTCGATCTGATGAAAAAGATCTTGAATAAATATCGAGAGGCTTTAAAATGCAGAGTTAATGAACCTTTCAATTGTAATTTGATCACACTTAGAGCGGATTTAGAATCCATCATCGTGAAGTTGCCATTTTTGGTCTGTTTTGGGTTTAATTGGGTCTTTTTAGGTACAAACGGATATGTGTATTTTACACTTATCAGTATGCATTTTTTCAGTCCCTCACCATTAATTTTTGTGTCAATGTACCGTAGAAAACGTGATCTCCACTGTGAATATCTTCCTGGTCCAAGCATTGGTGGACGATCTTTCGAACCAGCTGCCATGATATTATTATGCATTTGACTATCTGTTGAGGATGTATTGACTGGAGTAGACATGATGAATGAATGGATATTAATTATGAAGTGTGAAAGTTGTTGGATCTTAAGTGGATGTGATGTGATTGAAGTTGTGGTTGTATGCAATTCACGTTCACGGGATTTTACACGTCTATGATTAAAAGTGATAAATGAATTAACGGGATTTTACAAAATCAATAGAAAACCGTGAATGATTTGATTCGGAATCAGCGGCCAATGATTTAATTGTATAAAAACAGATAGTTGTCTGGCTAGGGTTACAGCAGATTGTTTAAATAGGCTCACCAATCTAAAACGGGCCTAAAAATACAGATGGGCCGTGAGCTAGAACAAAAACAAGTCTAACACAAATTCTAAAAAACTGAAAAATGTCAATAACTCATAGTAAACGAGTGTTTTGGGCTTCGAAAAATCCGTAACCAGCTAAAGATTGGTTACAGCGTAATCCGTCTTGTTTTTCTCTTCGATTTGAGAGGTCACGGGCCTGAAACGGACTTACGGATCAAAAGTTATGGCTGTTTTACTGAAACCCTTTTCTTCACACAAGATTTCTAGACAAAACGCAGTGCTATCTTTAACCAAAACGCAGTGACACCAAAACGCAGTGACACCAAAACGCAATGACACCAAAACGCAGTGAGATCTTTGAAATCAAAACACAATCTGTCTTGTATCAAAACGCAATGTTCTTTGATCAAAACGCAGTCTGTCTTGATCAAAACGCAATGTATAAAAAATTTGGCAGAGTAACGTTTAGTCAAAACGCAATGATGGTCTTCAAAACGCAACCTATGATTAAAACGCAACCAATGATGATCAAAACGCAACCAATGATCAAAACGCAACCAATGATCAAAACGCAACCAATGATCAAAACGCAACCAATGATCAAAACGCAACCAATGATCAAAACGCAACCAATGATCAAAACGCAACCAAGAACTTTGCCAGAGAGTCAAAACGCAACGACGAAATATACGACTTTTTCCACCAAAAATCGCCTAAAAATCACCCTTTTTGACCTTTTAACTTGATTTCTCTTGCACAATTAGTTACCTTATGCCTAGATCTTGCTTAATAACATAAACATTCACACATCTAAGCACAAAAATCCGGGTTTGATTTTTTTTTCCGCTTCAAATGACACACGAATTTGATCTTTTTGAACCACAAGAATCAACCACGAATCCACACGTAGCTCTGATGCCAATTGTAGGATCCCGTTAACACTTCACTTTATATAACACAACACGAATCGAACTAGAAAAGAGATAAAGAAAGTGAGTTGATTTAGAGAGAGAAAGAAGAGAGAGAGAGAGTTGAGAGAGAAACTAGAGATATTATTTAGAAAAATGAGAAGTTAGATATTTTCTAAGTAAAAATATCTATATATACCCCTACACATTTAATGTGACGCGCGAGCCTGATTCCCGATAATATTCTATTACAACATTAACTAATTAATTGACCGAAACTTAAATACATAATGAACGAACTTCATGTTCGACTCAATATTTTGAGGCTAACAATAAGTGATTATACATAGTGGTGTGTATCTCTTTTTTTCTCGTGATTATTGAGTCAAATATTGATTTGCTATGGTTTCTGATATTCATTTGTGTTTGTAGGAATTTGATCAGTTTGATCCAAAATGGGTTTGCTTACTTGGATGTTTACGGGGGCTTTTATTTGGGATTGCTATTATGGCGGGTTGACGTTATATGATGATGTTGCGAACCAAACTTAATCTGCCAAGGTAACACATTAGTGTGATATTAAGATGGTACCTATGATTAGTCGATACTATGGCTAATTAGATTTTTTTACGTTGAAATTTTGTAATGCATGTTAGATGTTACATTTGTGTTCATCATTGATTATAAAAGCTAGCCTATAATGGGCAGCCTGGTTGTGGTAACTTTTGAGTGTTAAGATGTAAGCCTAACCATGCAATATAATTCGTTTGGAGTAAAGTAGGTTTAAGAGTTAATATATGATCACCAAGAGACACCTATGAAGCAGGTTGAGGTGTTCGGCTTTGATGTTTTCTAGCATAAGTAAATTTTGAATTCATTTCTCTTAGTTAAATTGAGGAAATCTCTTTATAAATATTATAGCAGGTCTACTTAAGGGTAAGTAGAAGTCAAGTAGGGGGATATTTGATAACATCAAATATTTAATACTTTTTGGTATCAAATTCCCTATCAAAATGCATGCAATTATCTCATAAATGCCTGAAAATGGTACTTAATCACTTATTTCTTGTTTTCAGTAGGAAATTAAGCATTTATGCAAAAAAAAACACTGGATTTAGACACAATAACAAGCAAATATGGATTCTCAAGGCATTTTACGGCATAACCATCCTGCAAGGGTTACGCCGTAACATAATTAAGGCAAGAATGGTCATCGCAAAGGTTACGGCATAATCACTTGCAAAGTTTACGCCGTAACACATCTCATTATGGAACGATGAGTCATCTGAGTCAGCATTACGACGTAACCGTTCCTCTTGATTACGCCGTAACACTAATTTTGCCTATGATATGGGAGGTCTACGTTAGTAAAGTTACGGCGTAACTATACACTTTCATTACGCCGTAACCGACTTGAAGTCTATATAATGAATGAATTTTGGCTCATTTAAGATATCTCCATTCCCAGAGCCCACACAAGGGTTTAGAGAAAACCCACTTTTCATCAGCAAGGCTAGAGAAACGAAGGAAGGAAGAAGAAACCATGTAACGTGTGACAAATTTAGCTTTAGGAATTGTAGTATTTCAAACGCGTTCTCTACATTTTCCCGGATCTAGACATGGTGCATTTCTCCTTAATATTATTACTATTTTATTTCCTCTTGGCATCTCTGCTAATCCTGTTATTATTAGCTTTGTCTGGTTATTGCTTTTGTTGCAGGAGCTTAGTCTAGGTTTTGAGTTAAGGTTGTGAGACCTTTGAGTGTACATATATCCTCTGCACTTGAGTGTTCTCTATTCTCCAATCGAAGCACCCATATTCATTGGTGGTTCTTCCTACACCCATTAGGCGTTCCCTTATCATTAAGATCAAAACTAAGTCTTTGGCATCATTTGCATCATGCTTATCTTTAGTTTATTCTGGGCTCTTGTTTCCTAGGGAAACAAGTTTCTACCCTAGGATCTAGCTATGGTAATTGGCGTGATTCACTATCGAGTCGCGATTATCCTATCTTCAAGCCAATAGAGGAACGAATCACTGTGAACTATGAATAGGTCAATTCCCTCTGAGGGTTCATTCCACCTAGGGATCATAGGCTAAACAAGGATGGATTTCCAAGTTTAGTGTTGCCTTAGACATTTGTAATAGTAAATTGCACTAAAGGGCAAGTTAGAAGCTAACTAGTTTAATTCAGTAATAGTATAACTTCTATCCTAGCATTTCATTTCTTTTCTTTCCGATTACTTTACAAAATCATTTAATATCTCTTTTCTTTCTCAACGTCTTACTTCATTAATAAGCTACTCTTGGGAACGACCTCGGATTTACCAATCCTACATTACACACGACCGGGTTCTCTGCCCGTTAGTGCGTTTGTAATGGTAAAGCGAGTTTTATAAATTTAAAACTTGTTAAATAATTTCTTAAAAGAAAATACGCATCAAGTTTTTGGCGCCGCTACCGGGGAGTAGTATTATTTGATGAATTAAGACGTAATGATGCTTTCTTAATTAATCATTTCTTTTGAGCACATGTTTCAAGGTAAAATCAAAACAAGGACCACTTTTCTGCTAATGGACGGGGGAACCTTCATCTCCCGCAATGGAACAACGTAGCTTAAAATGAGTCGAACTTAATGACTCGTTAAATAAACAAAAGTGCTAGTCGGGAGACAACCCGAAAGGTTTTCCTTTTTAATTTTTTTCAATAATATTGTCTTGGTCAAATAATAATTTGTGTCATATCCCGTTGCCCGTAAAACAAAAATTTTATGGTAAATACTCACTTACGCCGTAACCGAGGTAGAGGGTTACGGCGTAATCTTCATTTTAGTGAAAATGTTGAAATGGTTTATAAAGCCCTTTACGGCGTAATTGGGCAGATCCTGTTATGGTGTAAACTTTGTCTAGGGTATAAAAAGAAAGAGAT